>CM035846.1:45327629-45565107 GCA_020510985.1 Pholidichthys leucotaenia | reverse complement strand
TGAAGTGTTTCGGCTGCGGAATGGAGGGACATTTGATTCGATCATGCCCTCAGGGAGTGGGGGGTGATCACTCGGGGGAGGCCGCTAGTGCGGCCTCGGGGCCGTCTGGTGACGGAGCGGCTTTGCCGTCCTCCGAGGCTGACGGCGCTGCCGCGCCGTCGGGCGTTTCGGCCAAAGCCACGGGGCCGTCTGGCGGCGGCACTTCGGCCGAGGCCGCGAGGCTGTCTGGCGGCGGGGCGGCTTTGCCGCCCTCCGCAGCCGGCCTGTCGATCATAACTGAAACAGCAACAACAGTTAAAGCACATCGCGGGGCTGCTGCACAGACCAACATTGCAGACAAGGGTGAGATTACCGAGAGGGATCGCGCTGAGGGTCAGACAGAGGAGCCAAATGAGGCCCAGGTAGATGGTGGGACCAGAAATATGAATATAAAAGCACAGCACAGGGTGAGTGAAAGACAGGAAGAGACAGCTACCAGGGTGGCTGAGTCAGTGTTGGAGGATGAGGATGACATCGAAATAGATGAAGAGTTATGTAAAATCCCCATCAAGCGGAAGAATTTGGAAACCAAACAGCAGAGGGTCAAAGTAAAAAGGGTTGTTAAAGACAGTTCTGAGGTTTCTCTATCTCAGCCAGATTCTTATGCTGGGTCTGAGATAGAGAGTGATGGTGAAAGCAGTGATGATGTGGCCAGTGGAGGCGTTACACCCTTCACAAAAATACAGAAGTTTTTGCAGGACACTAAGGGGGTCAGAATGGTTAAAGTTGAAAGCTTCTTCCCTGATCTAAAACGTTTTGTTGACTCTGCTCGGGCCTACATGAAAAATAGGGGAGAGCTTGAGCAGGAAAGTTTTCACTGATCAGGAGATCTACAGACTAAAAAAGCTTGTACTAAAAGTTAAGAACCAAATTGCCCAGGATGATTAGTCTTTTATCGCTCATTCTTTCTTTTCTGTTTTTATATTGGCTTTGCCCTCTTATATACATGTGTAGTTTTAATTTTGGCACACTCAACATCAATGGGGCAAGAGAAATGTCCAAGCGAGCGTGTGTTTTTTACTCTTGCAGAATGCAAGAAAATTAATGTTCTGTTTGTTCAGGAGACTCATAGTTCTGAGGACAATGCTGCTGACTGGAGGAGGGAATTTCAGGGTGAAATTATTTTTAGTCATAGAAGCAGCAAATGTGGTGGGGTGGGTATTTTATTTTCTCGAGATTTTATTCCACTTTCTTATGACATTGATGAGATAATTGCAGGCCACATTTTAAAAGTTCGAGCTGTTTTTGAGAATGTGAAAGTTGTTTTTATAAATGTGTATGCTCCAACCGTAGGCACAGAAAGATTGGCCTTTTTAAATATTTTAGATGATACAATCAAAAATTGCAGTAATGATGACTTTTTATTTGTGGGAGGTGATTTTAATTGTACAGAAAATCCTCTTATGGATAGGAATCACCCAGAGCCACATGCTGCATCCAAAAGAGTTTTAAAAGGTTTCATAGAAGCTCATGATCTGTGTGATGTGTGGAGAAATTTTCATGGCAAGGCTAGACAGTACACGTGGAGCCATAGAAAGGACAATATTTTGTCCTTAGCTAGACTGGATAGGGTTTACAGTTTTAAGCACCATTTTAGCATTTTTAAAAGTGCTTTTATAGTCCCTGTTGGCTTCACAGATCATTCCCTGGTTCAGTGTTGTGTTTTTATCAAGAATATAAAGTGCAGTAGTGCATACTGGCATTTAAACACGTCACTTTTATCGGATAACAGTTTTAAAACTGCTTTTATGTTTTTTTGGAGTAATTTTAAATTGACAAAATCTAATTTTAGTTCTTTGCAGCAGTGGTGGGATGTAGGGAAGAGCCAAATAAAGAATCTGTGCCTACAGTATACTCGCAATGTCTCTGGAGACTTGGCCAGGTCTGTCAGGGACCTGGAGAGAGAAGTAGTGGAGCTGCAGTCTTTGGCAGGCTCCACAGGAGAAAGAGGACATTTTGAGGCCCTCAATGGCAAAAAGTCTGTTCTAACTGACCTACTGGGTGTGGCTGCCAGGGGCGCTGTGGTACCGCAGTAGGTTCCAGAACATCGCACTAATGGACGCTCCATCTCATTTTTTCTTTGGTCTGGAGAGGAAGAATGGTCAGAGGAGGATGATCCACTCTCTCAGCTCCGAGGACGGGCGGCCGATCCATGAGTCTGCGGAGATCCGTCGCTTTGCAGTTGCTTTCTACAAGGATCTCTTTAAGAAAGAATTTGTTGAGAATCCACATGCACTGAGTCATTTTTTGACGGACTTGCCAAAAGTGATGGCTGGCGTGAATGCGGAGCTGGAGAGCGGGATCACTCTGCAAGAACTGGCAGTGGCTGTTCAGTCTCTTCAGTGTGGAAAAGCCCCAGGGATAGATGGCCTACCAGCGGAGTTCTACAAGGCGTTCTGGTCTGAGATCTGTGAGGACTTGCTGGAAGTACTGTCTGACAGTCTGCGGAAGGGTCACCTGCCCCTAAGTTGTAGGAGAGCAGGTCCTCACCCTCCTTCCAAAAAAAGGTGACTTGAAAGACATTAAGAACTGGCGTCCGGTGGCCCTCCTCTGTACTGACTACAAAATTCTCTCCAAAGTGTTGGCTACCAGACTGAGGAAGGCGATGGAGCAGGTCATCCATGTAGACCAGACCTACTGTGTACCTGGTAGGTTGGTTACAGACAACATTTTTTTAATTCGTGATGTTTTGGACCTCTCCAGCTCATTGGTCAAAGAACTTGGTCTTATTTCAATAGACCAAGAAAAGGCGTTTGACCGAGTTGAACATCCATACCTTTGGCAGACATTAGAGGCCTTTGGTTTCAGCTCAGGGTTCATCGCCATGATCCAGGCTTTGTATAGAGACATTGAGAGTATTCTTAAGATTAATGGTGGTTTGAGTGCTCCTTTCAAAGTTGAGAGGGGTGTCCGACAGGGCTGCCCCCTCTCAGGTATGCTGTACTCTCTTGCCATTGAGCCCCTCCTTTGTAAACTAAGGCAAGGCCTCACTGGTTTTAAAGTCCCCAACTCTGACTCTGTTTTTAAAGTGTCTGCCTATGCTGATGACGTTGTTGTTTTTACAAGAAATCAAAACGATGTAGACTACCTTTTAAGAACTGTTAATCTTTTTGGTGAGTGCTCCTCAGCGAGAGTGAATTGGGGTAAGAGTGAAGCTGTTGTGGTGGGGGGGAGACCACAAAAAATTGCCCTACCTGGTGGCCTCTCGTGGACACAAGGTGGTTTTAAATATCTTGGTGTGTTTTTAGGAAATCAGACTTTTACTGAGAAAAATTGGGAGTGTTTTTTAGAAAAAACTGAAGGAAGACTAAAAAAATGGAAATGGATTCTGCCAAACTTGTCCTTCAGAGGTCGTGTTTTAATTATCAACAACTTGATTGCTTCAATGCTGTGGCATCGACTGTCTTGTCTGGACCCTCCACCCAATTTGCTGGCCAGAGTACAATCTATAGTCGTGGACTTTTTCTGGGACCGTCTTCACTGGGTTCCACAGAGTATCCTGTTTTTACCGAGGGAAGAAGGTGGTCAAGGGCTCATCCATCTGGCCAGCAGGGGGGCTGTCTTTCGCCTGCAGTTCATTCAGCGACTGCTGAGTGGCCCCCTTGACCTTGTGTGGAGACCTATTGCCAGGGCTGTCCTGGCTCGCTGTGGAGGGCTTGGACTAGAGGAGTCGCTGCTTTTAATGGATTTAAGGGGCCAAAAACTCCCAGAACTTCCCCAGTTTTACCAAAGTGCTTTTAAAATCTGGGGACTTTTTAAAAAGAACTCTCCCCAGGCTTCCTTGTCGCCTTTCTGGCTTTTAAAGGAACCACTTGTGTTCGGGACCCGTTTTGATGTGGGCAATGTTTTAGGACCTTCTGTTTTAAAAAAGTTTATTTTTGCAAAGGTTATAACGCTGGGACACTTGGTGAATTTATGTGGTCCTAACTTGGACAATGCTGTTGCCCTGTGCTCGGCTCTTGGCGTCTCTTCAGTCAGAGTTATAATGAACTTGTTGAAAGATTGGAGAGACTGCCTGTCTGCAGAAGAACACTCTGCTATTGTTTTACACTGCGAAAACTCTGTACAAACTGCTGATGAACCTTTTCCTTTTAGTATTTTATCTCCTGATTTTAAAGATGGCACTGGTGTGTTTTTAAACTCTGAGCACATTAACATTTGTGACTCTCCTGGTAAAAAAATGTATGGACTTTTGGTGAAAATTCTAAATGTGAATAAGTTAAAAGGTCGAGCTGATACACCATGGAGGAAATACTTGGGTCTGGGTCCTGAGGTGTGACCTGCCTGGAGAGCACTCTATAAACCACCATTAACTAAGAAGGTTGGAGACCTACAATGGCGAGTTTTACATGGTGCTGTGGCTGTAAATGCTTTTATCTCTCTTTTAAACCCAAATGTTGTTGAGGTTTGTCCATTTTGTCCTCAGAAAGAAACTGTGTTCCATTGTTTTCTGGACTGTAACAGACTGCAATTGTTGTTTGTTTTTTTGGGGAAGCTGTTTTATCTGTTTGGAGAAGTCTTTTCCCAGCAGATTTTTATCTTGGGCTTTCCATATAGACAGAGGACTAAGAAAAAGAGTGAACTCTTAAATTTCATCCTGGGTCAGGCTAAAATGGCTATTTATGTTAGTAGGAAAAGAAAAATTGAACAACTGCTGGATTGTAATGTAAAAGACATGCTGGTTGGCATGATTAAGGCTCGAATAGTGATTGATTACAATTACTATCATCTGATGCAGAATGTTGAAACCTTTGAGGCTATGTGGTGCTTTAAGCACATCCTGTGTTGTGTTAAGGAGGGGAAAATTATCTATGGTATAATCCTGATGTAAGAAGCAAGTTTTTTGTTTTAGTTTTCCTTGTTTGGTTACTTGTGTCTTTGATTTCTTGTCAGTGAGACATTTTTCTTTTCCATTGCTTCTTTTAGTTGTTTTAGTTGTTGTGTTTTTCTGTTGAATTTGTGACAATAAAGGTGTGTTGAAAAATCAAAAAAATCTCTCTCTCTCTCTCTCTCTCTCTCTCTCTCTCTCACACACACACACACACACAGACAGATTGATTACCATATGCCATATTTTCACCGAGGCATAAAAAAACCCCACTTGCAACACGGCAGGTTACACACGTCTCAGAGCAGCATTTGCAATGGCTAAGCTAAAGAGACACCGTCATAGAGCTTTTTCATTGATCGCCAAGTAAGTAAAGTTTTTTTATGAAGCACTTTCAGAGACATAGGCTGTGTTCGGAATGTTCACTCACTCACTCACTCCTTCCCTCCCCACTGGCTATATAGTGAATTTAGATATAGTGGACTATACAATAAACTCAATATAACAATAAAATTAACAGTTTTCGGACACTACAGGGCTTGTTTTCGTGGCACGGTTAATGATGTCATCATGGTGAGACATTCATTCATTCATCTTCTTACGCTTAATCCTTTTTGGGTCACGGGGGGGCTGGAGCCTATCCCAGCATCTTTGGGCGAGAGGCAGGGTACACCCTGGACAGATCACCAGTCCATCGCAGGGCCAACACAGAGAGACAGACAACCATTCACTCTCACAGTCATACCTAAGGACAGTTTAGAATCCCAGTTTAAAGTGTACCTATGGTGGTCGTGAAAAAAAGATATTATATTGAGCCCCTGTCTCACGTTTTAGTTCAAGTTTAAGTTGAAATTCACATTCAAAGCAATTTAATATAAATCCATTGCTGATGTACTGGTTCAGCTATGTCAGCAAAACAAGGGTACAGCCATACTAGCGGCTACATGGCCTTCCAGGACGCTTCCTGTGACGTAATTTCGTGGCTACCGCGATCTGGATCAGTATTGGCTGAGCCTCGAGTACCCGGATGTGCAGCAGCTTTGGGGATATTCAAATTCAAATTCAAACGTTTATTTCAAACTCAGGGTTCATATTAAATGCAGAACTGAAACGAGTAGAAAATAAATAAATAAATGCTTAAATTCGGCGGGTCCTATTGTCTGATCTGAGGTCGTTAACAGCCGCAACACGGCAGATTAATTCGGCTCCTCCCTCGCCACTATAAAGAGCGGCAGACAGCGTGTTGCGTTGTGTGAGGACCAAAATTCAAACATTTATTTCAAACTCAGGGTTCATATTAAATGCAGAACTGAAACGAGTAGAAAATAAATAAATAAATGCTTAAATTCGGCGGGTCCTATTGTCTGATCTGAGGTTGTTAACAGCCGCAACACGGCAGATTAATTCGGCTCCTCCCTCGCCGCTATAAAGAGCGGCAGACAGCGCGTTGCGTTGTGTGAGGACCAAAATTCAAACGTTTATTTCAAACTCAGGGTTCATATTAAATGTTGAACTGAAACGAGTAGAAAATCAGTCAATAAATGCTTAAATTCAGTTGCTTGTCTCATCTGATCTCGTAACTGCCGCAACACGCAAGATGATTCTACAACTATATACAGAGCAGCAGACACTCGGTGCTCTTGTAAAAACAAAAACATACAATGCGATATGGATATCGCAACATGGCGGAATGTAAAGCCTTTGGATGTCTGAATAATAAGCGAAAAAACAAAGAAACACTTTTTTTGTGTACCCAAACCCAGCTCGCCTTGTCAGAAGATCGGAGCGGAAACAGGGCACAGATGAATAATTTCAGACGAAATTGCGTTGTGTGTGAGGACCACTTCGTCACTTTAACCCTCAGAAGACCTTTCTGGCTCAAACCTGTAGCCATGTTGGACAAATTCTTCCTCAGAGTCCGACAATTCAGCCATAATAGAATAAAAACACTCACAACAGCACCCTAGTCTCTCATACAGGCGGAGCATTGACTGTTGAGTATCAACGAAGTGACGTCACATCCGCATGTGTCATGGCTGCGCCCACAGTTTTCATTGGCTGCCCATGGCCAAGGTCCTATTTGAATATATGTCTGGTGGTATATGGCTGGCAAAAATTATTTACCAAAATAAGAAATACTTTTTCATAATGTTTTCAAGTCAAATGCGTCTTCACGACCACCAGAGGTACGCTTTAATGCCACTTGAATGAATGAATTTATTTGAGTGAATGAATTTATTTATTTATTTATTTCGGATAGTACATTACAGGTTAAAAGAAACTGTATAATATAACAACAAGGTCAAATTAGACAAAGACTCCTTCTACTATACAATTCCACGTGAGTTATCCGAAATGGGTGATGGCTGAAGCCGCAGCTTATATTGCCCACCCATATTCCATCCAAGAATTCAAAGGAGAAAAAAGAGAAAACAAGACAAGAGCGATTACAATTTAAAACAAGGCTAAGACAAAATATGACTGAGAGAAAAAGAAAACTGAGCTAGTCTAAGTTAAGCGGTTACTATTCAAAAACAAATCTAAGACATAGTGTCACAGAGAAAAAAGAAAAACTAAGCTATAACACAACACAGGCTGGAAATGTCAATCCTTATGTGAGTTTACATGTCGTCTTGTAAATATGTTTGAAGTATTTCTTCCTTTAGTTTTTGTTTAAATTGTCCAAGCTTTGTACATGATTTTAATTCAGGTCCAAGATCATTCCATAATCTGACACCTTGCACTGAAATACAGTGTTGCTTGGTAGTTGTTCTCACTGTAGGCTTTTGAAATATACATGTTCCTCTGAAGTGATATCGTTTCTCCCTTGTTTGGAACAACTTTTGGATATTTGTGGGCAGTGATAGATTCTTCACTTTGAACATTATTATTGCGGTTTTAAAGTCGATCAGATCTTTCAACTTGAGAGTTTTTTGTTTAAGAAAAAGTGGGTTTGTTGGTTCCCTGTAAGCTGCTTTGTTGATTATTCTAATAGCTCTCTTTTGAAGCATAAAGAGTGGATATATGTTTGTTTTATATGTATTTCCCCATACTTCATTACAATATGTCATGTATGGGAGTATTAATGAATGATACAAGGTGTATAGTGTGGGTTGATTCAGCAAATTTTTCACTCTGTGTAATATTGCAATTGATTTGGATACATTACCTTTTATATAATTAATATGTGGCTTCCAACACAGTTTGTTATCAATTATTACTCCAAGGAATTTAGTTTCGGATACCCTTTCAATCTCTACACCATTTACACTGAGTTTGGGTACTGGGTAGTTGTGATGGTTGTTAAAGACTATAAATTTTGTCTTGCTTAAATTGAGCATTAATTTGTTTGAATCAAACCACAGTTTCAGCTTTCCTAATTCCTTTCCGAGTGTATCCAGAAGTTGTTCCAAATTGTTTCCACTGCATAGCAGGTTAGTGTCATCAGCAAACAATATTAAGTCCATTTTTTTCTGAAACTTTACATATATCATTTATATACATATTGAATAATAATGGTCCCAAAACTGAACCCTGTGGGACTCCACAGGTGAACTTCAGTAGCTCTGAGTTTTTGTTGTTAACACATACAAACTGATATCTATTCTTTAAGTAACTTCTTAACCAGGACAGTGCTACCCCTCAGATACCACAATTTTGTAGTTTCTTTAATAATAGATTGTGATCTACTGTATCAAATGCTTTTTTAAGATCCAGGAATACTCCAACTGAATACTCTTTATTTTCAATGGCTGTTGATATTTTTTTCTGTAAATTCCATTAAGGCATATGCTGTTGTCCTTTTGTGTCTGAACCCATATTGCTGCTCACACAATAAATCATTCTTCAGTACGAAGTTGTCAATTCTCTCATAGAATATTTTTTCAAGTATCTTGGAAAATTGCGGTAATAGTGAAATTGGTCTGTAGTTGGAGAGTTCCCCTCTGTCGCCTGTCTTGTAAATCGGAATTACTTTAGCTATTTTCATTGCATTGGGAAATATACCCGATTGGAGAGACAGGTTACAGATATACGTCAGTGGTTTCACTATGCATTCGATAACAGTTTTGACTAGTAGCATATCAATACCATCGCAGTCAGTAGATGTTTTACTTTTGAACGATTTAACAATTTCAATGACCTCTCTTTCGTCTGTGTTCTTTATGAAGATGGTGTCTTTTACAGCAGTGTTATTGCATATTGAATCACCTGTTGGCACCGTAGTGGGTATTTCTCGGGCCAGTTTAGGTCCAATGTTAACAAAAAAATTATTAAATTCATCTGCAGGTGAAGCTATATTCACATTCGGAGTCGATTTATTATTTTTTGGAGTGTTAGTTGGGTAGCTGGTATTTCTGCTTTTATTTCCAAGGATACTGTTGATTATTGTCCATGTATTTTTAATATTGTCTTTGTTTTTTTCCAGTTCTTTACTGTAATAGTCTCTTTTACTACATCTTATTATATATGTTAACTTATTTTTGTATGTTTTATACCGCTGCTCTGCTTCTTTTGTCCTTTTCTTTATGAAAGCTTTATATAATAAATTTTTCTTTTTACACGCCTTTTGTAGTCCTTTGGTTAGCCATGGTTTGTCAGTAAATTTGTGTTTAAGCTTTTTTTTAACTAATGGGCAGTTTTTTTCATAAAGAGTGGTTACAATGTTTGTAAATGTGTCATAGGCTTCATTTACATCTGATACATAGACTTCTGTCCAGTCTTGCTTCAGCAAGTCCTCTTTAAAAGAACTGATTGCGTTTGGTGATTTGTGTCTGAACGATTTTGAGATTTTTTCTGGGTTGGGCCCCGTGTGGCCATGGATAAGTGCAAAGATTGGCAAGTGGTCGCTTATATCATTTATCAATAATCCACTTTCTATTTTCTTGTCGAGAACATTGACAAACAGGTTGTCAATAAGTGTAGCAGAGTGAGCTGTGATTCTACTGGGATGTGTTATTGTGGGATATAGACTCATGCTGTACATAGAGTTCATGAACTCTGTAACTACATTTTGTTGATGTGGATTAAGTAGATCAATATTGAAATCTCCACAAATTGCTACCATTTTCTTACTAGTAACATTATTGTACAGCTCGACTAATTTATCTCTGAATGTCTCAATGCAAGTTCCCGGCGTTCTGTATATGCAGCTTATGATTAGATTTTTTGTTTTGTCTAGGTCAATCTCAACAGTAACACATTCCAGAATCCCTGGTAGTGCTGAGGACATTTCATTTACAAGCTTACATCTATATAGGTCATCAATATACAGTGCAACACCACCACCCTTTTTTTGAGATCTGTTAATGTTAAACATCTGATATCCCTCTATTGCCATCAGGGGAGCCTGGTCTGCATTAAGCCAGGTTTCAGAGACTGCTATAGCTGTGAATTTTCTGTTTAGCTGTTTTAAATAGTCCTGAATCTGTGAGAAGTTTTTGTTAAGACTTCTGCTATTGAAGTGTATTATTGACAGTTTACCATCTAATTGCACTTGACTTTTGAATTGCTTTTCAGTGTAATATTCACAGTGGTTATGAATATTATTGAAAAAGTGGTTATCAGGATCAATATCATTCTCCATCTCTTGTGGTTTACTTAACCTAACTTGCATGTTTTTGGCATGTGGGAGGAAACCGGAGAAATCAGTAAAACATAAAAAATGAATACCAGTGTGGAATTTGTAGTAAATATGTATTAAATCATTTTTGCTGAATTAATAAATATAAATACCTTAAGGTAGTTTATGTTGTGATGTGAAGCTCTCCTCTCACTGCTCCATTAGCTGCGCATTGCATTATAGGATACATTGGCTAATGTAGTGACCAACTGTTGTACACTGCTTTTCAAAATGCATTTGGGATATTTTGATTGTATAATATATTGAATGAAATTTTCAGTTAAGATTTCGAACAACACTACAAAATGGCTGATCCCCATAGAGTGTACTATACACTATATGGGGAACGAGTGAACATTTCGAACACAGCAATAGTCACAAAGTGCTGTACAATAAAATGGAATAGAAGGAAACTGATAGATAAAAATAATTTTAAAAATACAAAAACAAGTATTACTATTACCGCAATTTTCCAAGATACTTGAAAAAATATTCTATGAGAGAATTGACAACTTCATACTGAAGAATGATTTATTGTGTGAGCAGCAATATGGGTTCAGACACAAGAGGACAACTGCATATGCCCTAATGGAATTTACAGAAAAAATATCAACAGCCATTGAAAATAAAGAGTATACAGTTGGAGTATTCCTAGATCTTAAAAAAGCATTTGATACAGTAGATCACAATTTACTATTAAAGAAACTACAAAATTGTGGTATTAGAGGGGTAGCACTGTCCTGGTTAAGTAGTTACTTAAAGAATAGATATCAGTATGTATGTGTTAGCAACAAAAACTCAGAGTTACTGAAGGTCACCTGTGGAGTCCCACAGGGTTCAGTTTTGGGACCATTATTATTCAATATGTATATAAACGATATATGTAAAGTTTCAGAAAAAATGGACTTAATATTGTTTGCCGATGACACTAATCTGCTATGCAGTGGAAACAATTTGGAACAACTTCTGGATACACTCGGAAAGGAATTAGGAAAGCTTAAACTGTGGTTTGATTCAAACAAATTAACGCTCAATTTAAGTAAGACAAAATTTATAGTCTTTAACAACCATCACAACAACCCAGTACCCAAACTCAGTGTAAATGGTGTAGAGATTGAAAGGGTATCTGAAACTAAATTTCTTGGAGTAATAATTGATAACAAACTGTGTTGGAAGTCACATATTAATTATATTAAAGGTAAAGTATCCAAATCAATTGCAATATTACACAGAGTGAAATATTTGCTGAATCAACCCACAATATACACCTTGTATCATTCATTAATACTCCCATAC
Organism: Pholidichthys leucotaenia; assembly: GCA_020510985.1. Taxonomy (NCBI): domain Eukaryota; kingdom Metazoa; phylum Chordata; class Actinopteri; order Cichliformes; family Pholidichthyidae; genus Pholidichthys; species Pholidichthys leucotaenia. The sequence goes on along the minus strand of CM035846.1, from coordinate 45,553,324 downwards.
ATGACATATTGTAATGAAGTATGGGGAAATACATATAAAACAAACATATATCCACTCTTTATGCTTCAAAAGAGAGCTATTAGAATAATAAACAAAGCAGCTTACAGGGAACCAACAAACCCACTTTTTCTTAAACAAAAAACTCTCAAGTTGAAAGATCTGGTTGACTTTAAAACCGCAATAATAATGTTCAAAGTGAAGAATTTATCACTGCCCGCAAATATCCAAAAGTTGTTCCAAACAAGGGAGAAACGATATCACTTCAGAGGAACATGTATATTTCAAAAACCTACAGTGAGAACAACCACCAAGCAACACTGTATTTCAGTGCAAGGAGTCAGATTATGGAACGATTTTGGACCTGAATTAAAATCATGTACAACGCTTGGACAATTTAAACAAAAACTAAAGGAAGAAATACTCCAAACATATTTACAAGACGACATGTAAACTCACATAAGGATTGACATATCCAGCCTGTGTTGTGTTGTAGCTTAGTTTTTTTTTTTCTTTTTTTTCTCTGTCACATTTTGTCTTAGATTTGTTTTTGAATAGTAACCGCTTAACTTAGCCTAGCTTAGTTTTCTTTTTTCTCTCAGTCACATTTTGTCTTAGCTTTGTTTTGAATTGTAATCGCTCTTGTCTTGTTTTCTCTTTTTTCTCTTTTGAATTCTTGGATGGAATATGGGTGGGCAATATAAGCTGCGGCTTCAGCCATCACCCATTTCGGATAACTTACGTGGAATTGTATAATAAGAGGAGTCTTTGTCTAATTTGACCTTGTTGTTATATTATTCAGTTTCTTTTAACCTGTACTGTACTATCCGAAATAAATTCATTCATTCATTCAGTTAAAACACAAGATTAAAATAATTTTTAAAATATCAGACTTACCATTAAAAAGCAGTTGAAACTCAACAGAAATCATTGTAAAACAAAAAAGTTTTCAGCTGCTTTTTAAAAGAGTCCAGAGTCAGCTGAACGTATCTGGAGTGGGAGTCTATTCCAAACAGCACCGTCCACCACCCTCCCTGTGTGCAGAGACGTATCGCCGTGGAAAATGAAGCCCTGAGAATACTTTATTATATGAAAGAGATGTCAACAGTTTTACTTTGGGACATGATTTGAGGTTGAATAAGGTGAAAAAAAATTTGAAATATATGGGATTGTGAAACTCGATTATCGCGATATCGTGATTGTTGTTAAATAGTGATGGGATCAAATCGTGACCCTAGTATTGCGATCTGAATCGAATCGCGAGGTCCCTCGTAATTCCCACCCTTATGCATTTATACATTTATTTTTTTCAGTATGTAATTTAAAATTTTAAAAAAGTGATGGTCCTTTTTATGTGCTTATTATAAATAAACTATAGAATTTACAGAAAATGTATATCGTGATGTATATAGTTATCGGGATATAAGATTAGCTATATCGTGATATGAAATTTTGGTCATATCGCACAGCTCTATTGTCCAGTGTTTACAACACATATGTCTTGAGGGTTTGGGCTCAGTTAGCTTGTTAGCCACGTCGGAGGAGTCCTTTAAGCACCCATGATTGTGTTACCACCACATAGTCATTATGAGTCTCTTATTGGGTTCATAAATACAGCTTTAGCTTGTCCGTTCCCTCTGTAAAACTGTTGAGATGATGTGGATAGCCATCAGAGGCTAATGCCGACTTAGCCTCTGCTCTTTTTAGCATTAGCATCCACGCGCTTCACTCACTGTTTTCTTGCTATCTTCAAATGAAATAAAGAGTCAAAGTTCACAAGTTTGTTTTGTTTTGTGTTGGCTTTGCTACTTCCTAGAACCAGAGCCAATCATGTTTCGACCCCGCTGAGGTGCCAGATAAAAGCTAAGCAAACTTTCATGGGAGAAAACACAGAGATTATTTCTTCCCGATATAAAAAGTACAAATTTGCTTTGTAGGAGTCATCGTTGCTCGCTAATGTGTACTAAATACCGGAGTGGTGGCTCAGTTGGTAGAGCATCCGCCCCACACCCGGGAGGCAGGGGTTCAAATCCCAGCCGGGTCATGCCGAAGACCATATAAAAGTGGAACTTCCTGCCGTCCAGCTTGGTGCTCAGCAATAATGGAATGGAGGAGGGAAATTTGTGGTGGCGCCTTGCATGGCAGCGGCCCTCTGATTCTACACTTGTGGTGTGTGTGATTAACACAATAGATAGGTAAAGCACAATCTCGTTCTACTGTACATGATTGGTTGTACAGTTGAATGACAATAACGGGTGATTTTAATGATTTAATTTAATATTAAAGCTCCAGATGTGTATGTTTTAAGTTATGTCCTTGGCAAAATGCTAGTTGTCCGAATTATATAAGGTTCTGTTAATCAAACTGCTAATTCTGTCTGGGCAAACTGCTCATCTAGGCAGAGACTGAGTGGATGGAGACTGAAAGGGGCTGGCTGGGGCTGGCAGCAGCAAGGTATGTCCACACTCGTACATGCTGACGGGCAACCAAACAACATAGCTCTGTACTGAAAGCACATAGTTTAGCAATACGTATTTGTGCAGGCTGGTGACTGTGACACTTGAGTTGTCCTGAATACCAGCTGTATGGTTCAGAATAATCAGGAGCACAACTGTCTCTCCCTATGGGCTCTCTCTCTCTCTCCCCCTGTTGACTTCGTACCTTGCTCAACCACTGTACCTGCCTCTCTGTCCGCCTTCCTCCCTTTGATCCTCCACTAAGGCTCTTCTGAGAAAAAGGCTCATTACAGAAGGAGAAAAAGTTGCTACTTCTAAATCATTGTAGTTTTGTAGCAATGTGGTGAACTGCAAATGCGATGATTAACATTGTCATGATGAGAAAGTAGAATTTCTGTCACATTTATATAATAACATAAAAACGTGAACATCCAGAGTAGCAGACATTGAAACCGGATTGCTGTTTGTGCATGCCTGTAGCTTTCACTGTAGCTCCTACTGTGGAAAGTGCACATAATCTGACCTCCGCCATGGATTCAGGAACAGCAGCAGGGGGCTGGATCTTGCTAACTCCTGCTGTATAAACTGTTTCTGCAGGACATGCAAGTCTTTGTTTCATTAGCCACTGGGAGGATAAACCATCAACTAGAACTGTGCTGTGACTTACACGCTTACATACAATAATGGTTTAACTCTGTAATGAGGAAGACATTACAGCTCAGTTACATCACCAATGCTTTGGAAACTTCTGCAGTTTTACTTATGGCCTGTTGCTGTCTATAAGTTAGAGCTTTTGAGTCAGTGAAGGGATTCAGTAATTAGGCAACACTTACACAATAAGGTGGATGGGGGGTATTCACCAATTTAGCATGAGGCACAAATGTATAAATGTAAATTAGGTACACATTTGCAAGAACAAAGGTGCAAAAATATGATAAAGGATGCCAATTTAAAAATTCACAAAGTTGCAAATTACAATTAAATTACATTGAATAAAAATTTAACCAGTGTCCAGGTGAGTGTTGTAAATTTATGAGAACAAAATGGTAAATTTAGAGGAAAAAAGTTGCAAACTTACAGGTAAACGGTTGCAGTTTTTTAGGAAAAAGTTGCAAATTTGTAGGAAAAAAGTTTCAAATTTACAAGAAAAAAGGTTGCAATTTTTTGAGGAAAAAACTGCAGATTTATAAGAAACCCCCCCCCCCCCTGCAAATTTATAGGAAAAAATTGCAAATCTACAAGAAAAAAATAGCAAATTTATGTGAAGAGTTGCAAATTTATGAGAAAAAAATTTCAAATCTATTAGAAAAAATAGCAAATTTATGAGAAAAAGTTGCAAATTTATGAGAAAAAACTTGCAAATTTTTGAGAAAATGTTGCAACTTAAGGAAAAAATACAAATTTGTGAGAAAAAAGTTGCACATTTACAGCATAAAGTTGCAAACCCTGAAAAAGTAGAAAATTTGCTGAGAAAATGTGCAGATTTATGAGAAAAAAGCTGCAAATTTATAACTTTTTTTCATTTCCACTTATAATTCGTGCTTCAAATTAATTTCATTCAATCATGTAACATGATTAAAAAATGGGTTATGATGAATATGGAGGGGGATTGATTCGATTATGCCTATGAATGGGGATGGGGCTATAGCAGGTTAACAAATGGGGGATGATACTGGTTCATTTTGTTAACAAGGGGGATGACATCCCCCCCCCCCCTCGGCCCCCTTCAAATCACTTACTGACCACGGTGATTGATTGTAGGCCCAACGTGTAATGGACTTGAAGTTTAATATTCCTTTTATACAGCAGATTGACAAACGCAGTTTATAAACTGACAGGGTGATTTATTTATGTAATGTTTCTTTGTAGTTCCTGACTAACTTTGTTGCTAGCTAACAAAAACTAGCTAGCTAGCTAGCAGGCCACTTGGACCATTCAAGGCCACTGGTTGCAAAAGAAATACATTACAGTTAGGGCAGGGGGACATGAAAAAATTCCAGTCACGATAGAATTTTTTTGTATTGCGATATGAATCAAATTACTATTTCTGTCAAGCTTACAGGTTCCTTTTTACTCCTAAAGATTAATTTTAAATGTTTATTTTCTGTCAGAAGTTGAACTTGACAAATGTAGTGTAGAACATTATACAGTTGTATTTCAAATAATTATTATTTTATTTATTTATTTTGAATATGTAACATCACACATACAGTGACAGTGATGTAGGAAACATTGTTAAAAAAATAAAGTATACAGTATATCAAAACATAAGTCACCATACAAAACATAAGTTTCACTACACACATAATGTCATGGTTTATTAAGCTGACAGCTCACATGCACGATGCAACAGCACAGGAAAGTAACCACACGAAGGGGCACGTTTGAAAGTTTATTAATTTGCAAAATCAGCGCACAGCTAAGAAAACAGTCACTCATCAGAGGACTCCACCTGTGGAGAGAAGACCAGAGCTGTGAGAGGAGGAACGGAGTAAGGGGAAATGGGCAAGCCAATTTGCCACTTCCGGGGAAGAACCGGCAGGACTCCAGCAGGGAATAGATGAACTAGTAGGGTGGGGGAATGAGTTGATGGGTGCCTGACCGGGTGGAGGTTGTAAGCTGAGGAATAATGGAGATGTGGCAGGAGAGCGCGCGCAGTCCTGGAGACACACCTGCACGATGGCAGCAACCTGAAGGAGAGAGGAAAATAAGGTAAGACAGCATGTCTAAACTTGTTGTGAAGATACTTGCTTGTCTTTGGATGGGCAGTATACCCAGACGAGCCAGCGTTGAATGCGCGAAGAGAGCCTCCTTAAGTATGCTGGCTGATGAGCGAGGGCAGGTGTGTCTTCTGCCTCAGGTGCAGTGATGAATTGATGAATGTGAGACAGGACAGAAGGGGCGCACTCTCACTGCCCATAACACATAATTTGCGTACATATCCGAAAAGGAGTGGGAAGAAGTCTAAACTTATTCAATCCCACCCCTTCTCCACAAATCATTGATTTCTATTCATTTGTTTCCTAGCCATACACAACACTATATATACTGCTCAAAAAAGTAAAGGGAACACTTTTTCAAAGCGTTCCCTTTATTCCCACTTTGAACAAGTGTTCCCTTTTTACTTTGAAAAAGTTTTCAAAGTGTTCCCTTTATTTTTTGGAGCAATATATATATATATATATATATATATATATATATACAGTATATATATATATATATATATATGTGTGTGTGTGTGTGTGTGTGTGTGTGTGTGTGTGTGTGTGTGATTTAAATTAAATCAGAGAAAATAATAATACATACATTTAATAAACAATATTCAGAAACACAGTTTTGTTCAAACCCCTTCATCCTTGTACCTTGTGAAGATCTGTTTTTAATACATCCTTTTAAATTGTTTTATGCTTGGACATTGCTTCAGTTCATCATTCAGATTGTTCCATAATTTAACTCCACAGATGGATACACAGAAACATTTTCTGGTTGTTCTTACATTTACTGTTTTAAAATGAAATAATTTCCTTAGATTATGACTGCCTTTCCTTTCTGTAAACAAGCCTAGAATATTTTTTGGAAGTTGATTATTTTTGGCTCTAAACATAATTTGTCCAGTTTGGTATTTTACCTGAGCCAGAAAATTTAATATATTAAACTGCAAGAACAATGGATTTGTGTGATTCCTATAACTAGCGTTATGAATAATTCTTATTGCTCTTTTTTGTAGAATAATTAATGACTGTACTGTGGTTCTATAATTACGCCCCCAGACCTCTGCACAGTAGCTGAAGTATGGTGAAACCAATGATCTGTAAAGAATGAGGAGTGATCTGTGCTCCAGAACATGGTTTACTTTGTTTAAAACTGCAATCATTCTTGATATTTTTGAGTTTAAATGTTTTATATGCTGTTTCCCTGCTGGAAAAACCAGTGTGGACCAGCATGCTGGTCATCAGCGTGATTTGTTGTGTTTTGAAGCTGGTCATACCAGCATACTATGTTGGTTTGGTTCTGGTTTAGCTGGTGGACCAGCATTGTAATGCTGGTTTTTCCAGCAGGGCAGTTAATTTTATCATCAAGCACATTACAAAAAAGAGCTATAAGGATAATAAACAATGTAGGATATAGAGACCATACCAATTCGTTGTTCTTAAAGTCACATGTCATAAAGTTCATCGATTTAGTTAAATTTAAGACAGCACAAGTAATGTACAGGGCAATTAATAATCAACTCCCAACTAATATACAAAAAATATTTAAAAAAAGAGACTATGATCATCATTTGAGAGGTAGGGTAGGTGGGGTGGATTTGTGGAACAGTCTGGAGCCGGAACTGAAACTATGTACAAACAGAAATCAATTCAAAAAGAGGTATAAGTACCATTTGCTGAAAGGATATATGTTAGAAGGGTAGCATTTATATCAGAATCAGAATCAGAATCAGCTTTATTGGCCAAGTATGCACAACACATACAAGGAATTTGACTTTGGCTAAAAAACTTGCTCTCGTTGTTCAGGTGGAGGATTTAAATAAGGATTCAATGACAACAGAGTATGTACAGTAAATTACAGTCTGTCCACGTTTCTATAAAAGGATGCAAATATATACAGGAATATATGCAGTTATTTACTCAGACTAACCACACTTTGCAGAAATATATGAAAAAATATACAGTCACACAGTATTTCAATGTGAACTCAGATTCAGTGATATAATGTGAATGAAGTAAAAAGCAGTGTGAGAGTTATGTGCAATGTAATAATGGATGAAAAGTCATGAGTACAGCAACAGGTAGGACTAGGTGAATGTTAGGAGTTCATCAGAGTGATGGCTTGAGGAAAGAAACTGTTCCTGTGACGGGTGGTTTTGACCTTCAGTGATCTGTAACGACGACCAGAAGATAGAAGTTCAAACAGTTTGTGGCCGGGGTGTGATGGGTCAGCACAGATGTTTCCCGCCCGTTTCCTGGTTATGGACCGATATAAGTTCTCAATGGAGGGTAGGTCGGTACCAATGATCCTCTCCGCAGACTTAATGATCCGCTGCAGTCTGGTCTTGTCCTGTTTAGTGGCAGATCCAAACCAGAAAGCAGAGGACAGATTGGATGATGGCGGTGTAGAAGACAACCAGCAGCTCCTGAGGCAAATCAAACTTCTTGAGCTGACGCAGAAAAAACAACCTCTGCTGGGCCTTTTTCCGGACAGTGTCTATATGGGAGGACCACTTCAGGTTCCGGGAGATTGTGGTACCCAGAAACTTGAAGGAGTCCACAGTGGACACTGTGCTGTTGAGGATGGTGAGTGGGGGGATTGAAGGGGGGTGTCGCCTGAAATCCACAGTCATCTCCACCGTTTTGGCTGGGTTAAGTTCAAGATGGCTCTGGCTGCACCAGAGGATCAGCTGCTCCACCTCCCGCCTATATGCAGACTCATCATCATCCCGGATCAAACCGATGACTGTGGTGTCGTCCGCAAACTTCAGGAGCTTCACCGAAGGGTCCTGTGAGGTGCAGTCGTTGGAGTAGAGGGAGAAGAGCAGTGGAGAAAGGACACATCCTTGGGGGGCGCCAGTACTAATTTTTCGGGAGCTGGATGTAAATCTCCCTAGCTTCACCTGTTGCCACCTGTCAGTCAGAAAGCTGGAGATCCACTGGCAGGTGGAGGGGGGCACCTTGAGCTGGAGGAGTTTCTGATGAAGAATGCCTGGGATGATGGTGTTGAACGCTGAGCTGAAGTCGACAAACAGGATCCTGGCGTACGTTCCTGGGGAGTCGAGGTGTTGCAGGATGTAGTGTAGTCCCATATTCACTGCATCATCCACTGACCTGTTTGACCGGTAGGCAAACTGCAGTGGGTCCATCAGGGGGCCTGTGACGACCTTTAGGTGGTTCAGCACCAATCTCTCCAAGGATTTCATGACCACAGAGGTCAGGGCAACAGGTCTGTAGTCATTTAATCCTGTAACAGAGGGTTTCTTGGGAACTGGAATGATGATGGAGCGTTTGAAGCAGGAAGGCACTTCACGCAGCTCCAGTGATCTGTTAAAGATCCGGATGAATATGGGGGCCAACTCGTTGGAGCAGACTCTCAGGCAGGACGGAGACACACCATCAGGTCCTGCAGCCTTCTTGATCTTTTGTCTCTGAAAGACCCGGCGCACCTCCTCTTCACAGATCGTTAGTGCTGGTGGGAGGTCAGAGTGGAGGAGGGATGGATGAGATGAGAGATGAGATTCAACTTTATTGTCATTACACATGTATAAGGTAACGAAACGTGACTTGGCATTTGGGCACGCTCTGCAGAGCGCATCTAAGGCCGGGGCAGCCGCTAGGCGCCAGTCATGGAGTTCCTGGGGCTGCAGATAATCCTTTTGTGTGGGTGGGAGGTGAGAACTGTAGGTTCTTTTCAAACCTACAGTAAAAGCTGTTTAGGTCGTTAGCCAGCTGGAGGTTTTCCACAGGGTGGGGGGATGGTCTCCTGTAGTTGGTGATATTCTGCAGGCCTCTCCAGACAGAAGCAGAGTTGTTGGCTGAGAAGTTTTTTTGTAACTTCTCACTGTAGCTCCTCTTAGCAAGCCTGATCTCCTTCGTCAGCATGTTTCTGGCCCGCTTGTACAGAGTCCAGTCACCAGTCCTGTAGGCCTCCTCCTTGGTCTGACGTAGCTGCTTCAGTTTAGGAATGAACCAGGGTTTATTGTTGTTGTATGTGCAGAAGGTCTTGGTCTGCACACACATGTCCTCGCAGAAACAGATGTATGACGTCACAGTGTCAGTGAGTTCATTTAGGTTAATGGCTGCATCTTCAAAAACACTCCAGTCTGTGCAGTCAAAACAGGCTTGTAACTCCAGCTTTGATTCCTTAGTCCATTGCTTCACAGTCCTTACAACAGACTTGGAAGTTTTTAGTTTATGTCTGTATGTTGGAATAAGATGGAGCAGACAGTGGTCAGAAAAACCCAGAGCTGCACGGGGGACGGCATGATAGGCGTTTCTTAAAACTGTGTAACAGTGGTCGAGTGTATTTGTGTCCCTGGTGGGACATTTAATATGCTGTCTGTATTTAGGAAGCTCATTTGTGAGATTAGCTCTATTGAAATCACCCAGAATGATAAGCAGAGAGTCTGGATGTTTTTCCTCCACCTCTGCTATCTGGTCAGTGAGGTGCTGCAGTGCCTCCGTTGTACAAGCAGCAGGCGGGATATAAATTCCGACCAGAATAAACGAGGAGAACTCTCGTGGTGAATAAAAGGGTTTACAGTTTATGAACAGTGACTCTAGGTTAGGGCTACAAAACTTCTTCAACACTGTGACATCAGTACACCAACCTTCATTTATGTAGAAGCAGATTCCACCACCTTTAGTCTTTCCAGAGAATTCTCGGCTGCAATCAGCGCGAAACAGCTGGAATCCGTCCAGGCGCACCGCGCTATCCGGGATGTGTTCACTCAGCCAGGACTCCGTGAAACAAAGGGCGCCAGATCTGCTAAAATCCCGGTTTTTGTGAGTCAGGAGCAGCAGTTCGTCCATTTTGTTCGCCAGAGAGCGGATATTCGCCAGATGGATCGATGGGAGCGGCGTGCGAAATCCTCGTTTCTTCAGCCTGACTAGCGCACCGGCACGTTTACCACACCGCCTTTGTTTCCGGCCAGCGCCAATAGCCGCTGCTCCCACAGCTAAGATCGACTGAAAAAACTTCAGATCAGCAGCAGAAACTGGTGGAGAAGTTGCATTGGGAGGTAGTCTGAGTGAAAGTAGTTCCTCCCTTGAATAGGTGACTCGGACAGAAGAGCAGAAGTCCAAAAAAACCACACAAAATTATCAAAAACATCAGAGAGCAGAAGCTAGTGGCTGCCATCCGCGGCACCATCTTGGATTTGTACGATATATGTACGATTCATTATGTTCACTCTGGGACATTATGGGACACTATGGAATGGTGGGTGGGACAGCACTGTGTATATCTGTGTTGTTTGAGGCTGGTTTTGATGTATGGACATCAATGTATGTTAGAATGGATGGGTGTTAATGTTGATTTGTAAAAAATACAGTAAATTGTTTACTTGGGGTCTTAAAGGTGGTAATTTGTATAAAATTCACATGGGTGTATCTATGGAAAAGAGGAGATGGAATTAATAAATGTTCACTTCTTCCTTCTCCCTTTCGAACAGTGTATACTGTTACTTTATTGCATTTGCCATTTTCTTGTTTTTGTTATATTTTTGTGTTCGAAATAAACTATCTATCTATCTATCTATCTATCTATCTATCTATCTATCTATCTATCTAGCTAGCTATCTATCTGTCTATCTATCTATCAATTATCACCCCAAGAAATTTAATTTCATTGACTCTTTCAATATCTGTTACACCTATTTGTATTTTTATTTGTATTTTTTTCTACAGTTGCCAAATAACATAATTTTGTTTTACCTAAATTTAGTGATAACTTGTTTATGTCAAACCACATCTTGTGTTTTCCCGTTTCTATGTTTATATCATCCAATAATTGTTGTAGGCCTTCTCCTGCACAAAAGATGTTCATGTCATCATCAAACAAAATAAGTTTTAATATTTTTGACACTTTACAAATGTCATTGATATGAAGAATGAACAATTTTGGACCCAACACTGACCCCTGGGGGACACCACAGACAATATCCAAACATAAAGAGCACCATTCACCCAAATGCACAAACTGTCTCCTATTACTCAAATAAGTCTTTATCCATTGCAACACAACCGCTGTGATATCATATCTTTCCAATTTTCTTACTAATATATCGTGATTTATTGTGTCAAATGCCTTTTTTTAGATTGATATATAGTCCAACAGCATGTTTTTCTGATCAATGGAATGCGTTGTATCCTCTATTGTATGTAATAATGCAAGTGATGTGGATCTGTTTGATCTGAACCCATACTGGCTGTCAGTAACTAAATTGTGTTTATCTATGAATTTGTCCAGGCAGTTATTGAAAAGTTTTTCAAGAATTTTGGAAAACTCTGGAAGAAGTGAGACAGGTTTTTTCCACAATATCTTTATTGAACCTTTTTTTTTTTTTTAAACAAACATGATACAAACAATCAAACACTAACACTAAAGTACTACAAAAAAAAAAAAAAATGCACTAAAAAACACCAACAACCACCAACAAAATCAAATCTTCAACAATGCTCCTCTGTTTAGTCTAGACAATCCAACACATAAGTATACATATTATATTCGCCAGTTTGGAATTTACAAGGTCCGCACATATCATTCACCTTCTTCTTCAAGAGTTATGTTTAAATTTTTTACATAATCAATAAAGGGTCTCCATATATTCTCAAACACAATTTCCTTTGATTTCAGTATATATGTTATTCTTTCTAATGGAAGGTTTGTTAACATCTGTCTTAACCACTGAGTCACATCTGGTCTATAAGTCTTTTTCCATAATAGTGCAATACATTTTTTGGCATTAAGCAAACTGAGGTCTATGAATGTTCTTTCACTTTTATTAAAATTATGCTTTTCTGGATACAGACCCAACAAAAACAGTTTAGGATTCAATATGATTTGTTTTGAGATTATTTTTTCAATTGTTACCCTCACCTCTTCCCAAAACATTCTTATTAATCTACATTCCCATACACAATGAAATAGAGTTCCTTTACTTTCCATACATTTTGTGCATGTATCTGGTATATTTTTGTTATATCTATTTAACTCCTCCGGTGTAACATACATCCGCATTAACCATTTGAAGTGTATCAATTTAAGGCGTACATTTATTGATTTGGTTTGAGCTTCTGTACAAGCCAATTCCCATTGTTCCTCTGGAATTTCAGTTTGCAGATCTTCTTTCCAGTAGTTTAATCTTTTCAGTGAGTTTTCACTTGAAAATAGTGTCAATGAGTTATAAAACTCTGAAATAATACCCTTTCTTTTACTATCTTTCATCAACATTTTTTCCAAGGATGAATAGATAGGTCGAGTGAGAGCTTTATTTTGATTTGATCGAATAAAGTTTCTAAGTTGAAGATATTTAAAAAAATGTGTTCTATTGAGATTAAATTTGATCCTCAACTCTTCAAAAGACATTATGTTTTCTGCACATGGCAAATATAAATCCTGAATCTTTTGTATCCCTTTTAAATTCCATACTTTAAATACAGCGTCCGCTCTCCCTGGTTTAAAATATTGATTACCCCATATTGGACTAAATTGTGACAATAACTGTGGTTCTTTTAAATAGTTTTTAGCTTCACACCATATTTTGATCATATGCTTTACAAATGGATTTTTAACTTGTTTTTGTAATTTTTTTGCCGAATCTGAGTATATGAATATGGGAAGAGGTAAAGGTAAATTGTATGATTCCATTTCAGTCCAGTGAGGGAGATCATTTGATGAAAAATAATATGTCATAGACCTCAGTTGTGCCGACCAATAATACAACATAAAATTTGGACATTTCAGACCTCCACGATCAAATGGTAAATATAATAAAGACAGACGTAATCTAGCCCTCCTGTTGTTCCATATAAATTCCACTAACTTTTTTTTAATTCTTGAGAATAAATCTAAAGGTGGTGGTAAGGGAATGTATTGAAATAAATAAAGTATTTTAGGTAAAATATTACTTTTAAGTATATTAATTCTCCCGATCATCGACATTGGTAGTGACATCCATCTCTGAAGTAACTCATCAATATCTGTCATTAAGGCTTCATAATTGACACTGGCGACTGATTCTAGCTTAGGCACAATTTGGATTCCTAAATATTTGAACTGATTTACAACATTGAATTGATTTGCCTCAGGGGCTGGGTAATTTCTCTGGGTCTCATTTAGCATTAATATTGAAGATTTAGTTTTATTTATTTTATATCCTGATATTTCCCCGAAATTCTTTATTAAATTCAACAAGGTCGGAATTGATTTTTTAAGATTCGACATAAACAAAATTATGTCATCGGCATACAGGGAGATTTTATGTTCTGTTGGTCCAACTTTAATTCCATATATTTGTGACTGTAGACGTATCGCCATCGCTAAAGGTTCAATTGCCATAGTAAACAGTAAAGGTGAAAGTGGACAGCCTTGTCGACATCCTCTATTGATTTTTATTGATTTTGAAATATTGTTATTTGTTAGAATTTCTGCAGTAGCATTATTATATATTATCTGAACCCATTTTATAAAATTATTTCCAAGTCCAAACCTTTGTAAGACTTCAAAAAGAAAGGGCCATTCAACTCTATCAAAGGCTTTTTCGGCATCCAGTGATAAGAGAGCTGTATCCGGTGCTTCTTTATTAGAATAAATAATATTAAATAGTCTTCTTACATTATGGAAGCCTTGTCTTCCCTTTATAAAGCCATTCTGATCTCGATTAATAATATTTGGTAAAATTTCTTGTATTCGTCTTGCTAAAATTTTACAAATTATCTTAAGGTCGGCATTTAATAGGCTTATTGGTCTCATATTTTCACATTTATTAGAGGGCTTACCTGGTTTTGGCAACAGTATAATTAAGGCATTATTCATATATGATGGTAAATTACTATTTTGAAATGCTTCTAAAACCATTTCCAAAAAAGGTTTTGTTAATTTATTCTTAAATTTTTTATAAAGGTCAACTGGAAGACCATCTGGTCCTGCACTTTTTCCTGATTTCATATTATCAATGGCTAGTCCAACTTCTTCTTGACTAATTTTAGACTCCAGTATCTCCCTATTTTCATTTGGAATACACGGTATAAATAGTTCATTCAAAAACCCATGTAGTTTTGTTAAGTCAGATTCATTTTTGGTATCATATAATTTTTCATAGTAATCTCTAAAGGCTCTATTAATTTCTGAAGGATCTATAACTACCTGTCCATTACTTATAATACTGGTAATTGGTGTTTTAGATTCTAATTGTTTAATCTGCCATGCCAATAACTTTCCTGATTTTTCACCTTGTTCATAAAAAGATTGTTTCAATCTTAGAAGACTCGAGGCAGCTCTATTCGCTGATTTTTTGTCATATTCAGCTCTCAAAATCAGTAATTCGTTCTCCAACCTTGGATCTCTTCCTGCAAATACTCTTTCTTGAAGAATTTTTATTTTATGTTCCAATTGGACTCTCTCCTCTCGAGTCTTCTTAGATTTTGAACCTGTATAACTAATAATATGTCCCCTAATAAAAGCTTTGAAAGCCTCCCACTTTACACATGCTGATGTTTGTGTAGTATTGATATCAAAGAACTCATCTATCTGTTTTTCTATATACTTAACAAATTCCTCATCCTGAAGCCATTTATGCTGAAATTGCCATCTACCTGGTTCCTTTGTCAATTTCTTATCTACATACATTAGACAGCAGGGTGCATGATCAGAGATCACGATGTTATCATAAAAACAGTTTTGAATCTTGGACCTTAATTCTGTGGAGATCAAAAAATAATCTATACGTGAGAATGTCTTGTAGGTATTGGAATAACAAGAGTATGCTTTAACTTGTGGTTTCATTTCTCTCCATATATCTATCAATTTCAATTCTTTCATAAAATGATTAATGGTCATCCTACATCCATTGTGCGTACAGTCCAGTCCTGTTGATCTATCTATACTGGGATTCAATGTACAATTAAAATCCCCTGCTATTATATGTTGCCCTGTAAGTGATGATAAGATAAGAAATAAATTGGCAAAGAACTTTTGATCATCTATATTGGGACCATATAAGTTCACCAAATTTATGTTTTCTAATAGCAAAGATCCTTGAATGATTACATATCTTCCAAATTTGTCTCCAATTACATTTTTCACTTGAAATGGGACTGATTTATGTATGAGAGTCATAACTCCCCTGGCTCGGGATGAAAATGAAGAGGTGAATACACTTCCTTGCCATCTACTCCTAATTCTTTTTACATCTTGCTCTATTAGATGAGTTTCTTGTAAAAACACAATTTTTGAACCCATGTCTTTTATTTTATTCATAACTTGTTTAAGTTTTTTTAAATTTTGTAGACCTCTGCAATTCCATGAAGTTAAATTAAGATTAACGCTTTGATTTATAATCAATAGGGAGTTTGGGATTACCTTGCAGTGTAAACATGCTCAAACAGAAAAGCAAAAAAATGAGTGGTTGAACATTCACCCTACAAACTACACACAAACAAATTCCCCCTTCCCACATTTGTGGCAATCCCCCCAAAAGCAAAAGAAAAATTCCGTCTCCCGATATAGCCATCGACCGTTCCACACCCACGAGGAACAGCCAAAGCCACTCCTTCTTCATCCTCCCAATCACCCTAGCTCTACTGCTTTTAATAACGTAACATTAACTCTCTTCTGTAATTTTCCAATTTAACTCCAAATTTTTTTTTAGCAATTTTGTACTTTTTTTTTTTTTTTTTTTAATATGTAATACATTCTATATATTGTAATCTTGTTATATGCTTCTAATCAGTTAAATGCTCAAATATTCTACCCTATATTCTGTTCATGCTTAGCTCCCACCAGTCTCTTCCTGGATCTTCTTGATGAGCTCCTGCGCCTCCTCGGGGGTCTTGAAGATGCGTGTTCTGCCCTCATATGTGACCAGAAGTCTTGCAGGGTGAATCACTCCATGACGAATCTCAAGGTTGCGCAGTTCTTTGCGGATGGGGTCAAACTGCTTCCTTAATTGTTGGATTCCTGAGGCCAGATCTGGGTAGAACCGCACCTGCTGATCTTGGTATTTAATTTCTCCTTTGGCCCGCACCGCGTTGGAGATCGTCATCCTGTCTCTGTAGCTGAGAAACTTCATAATTAGCGTCCTCGGTGCTGCCTTGTTACCTCTCGGTGGGCCAATTCGGTGGGAGCTTTCCAAGACGACTGATGATTTTAGCTCCGCGTTGTTCAGCGCCTCCGGGATCCACCCCTCCAAAAAGGAGCATGAATCACGACCTTCAGCTCCCTCCGGTAAACCCACCAGCCTCAGGTTGTTCCTTCTGGACCGAGATTCCAAGTCCAGAACACTATTTTCCAGATCTTTATTTTTTTTTCCAAAGTGCGCACCTTTATTTGAAGTCCGCTAATTTCGTCCTCCGCACTTGAGACACGAAGCTCCGCCTGCGTCACTCGCTCCACGCAGTCACCCAACTCCTTTCTCATTGCATCCAACGCTGCCATAATCCCATCAAGTTTAGCGGAAAAGTCTGCTCTCATTGAGCTAATAGCAGCCAGCACTGCACCTGTGCCGTCATCGTCAGCAGCAGCAGTTACCGCACCACCGCTAGTTTCATCCGCCATATCCGCAGCTTTTTCTATTGCGCCACAAACTTTAAAGTCCGTTAATTTGGACTGCTTCGGCGATTCAATTTTTCCCCCTCCTGATTTCCCAGCCTTAGTCTTCACCGGCATATCCTCACCCAAACGCTGGGAAAAGTTCTGTTCCAAATGAGAGAGTTATTTGCCGAATTTTTATTTCCAAGGGCAGAGCAGAGTGATACGTGTCCTTCTAGGCGGCCGCCATAACCGGAAGTCCGAGACAGGTTTATAGTTTGTGAAATGATGCTTATTACCAGATTTGTACAGTGGAATAACTTTGGCTGTTTTCATTTTATCAGGGAAAATACCAGTTTGAAATGATTAGTTAAATATATAGGTTAATGGTTTGGAACTCCCATCAATTACCTTTTTTACCATTATCATATCAATGTCATCACAATCTGCTGACTTTTTGTTTTTACACTTCATAACAATATCAATCACCTCTTTTTCATCCACAGGATTAAGAAACATCGAATTTGGATTCCTGTTTATCAGCTCATCAAAGATTGTCCTAGTTATACCTTGGTCAGGAACTTTTTTCTGCCAGATGTGGACCAACACTGACAAAAAAATTGTTAAAACTATTAACTACATCATCCATATTATATTGATCCTTATCATTGATAACAAAAAACTCTGGATAGTGTAAATGTCTGGAGCCATTTTTGATTATACTGTTCAGTATGTCCCATATTCCTTTAATATTATCTTTATTTTTATCTAGTATTCTCTTATAATAATCTTTCTTGTTATTCCTAATAATAGTAGTTAACTTATTTCTATAATTTTTGTATTTATTTTCTGCCTCTTTTGTTCTTTGTCTTATGAATTCTCTGTACAGTGCGTTTTTTTCTTTTTGCAGGCATTTTGTAAACCTTTGGTTATCCATGGACATTTTTTACTTATCTGAGTTATAGGATTTTTATTATATAAAAATGTAGATAAGAAATTCCTCATATGCACCATCGTCTTTAATTTGATATAGGTCATCCCAGTTATATAATATTAAGTCATGTTCTAGAGCAGCCAGCAATTCATCTGTTCTCACTCGTTTGTTTATTTTAATTCTGTCGGGTTTAGTTTTCTTATAGTTCTTGCCAGAGACCGTAAAAACTGGTAGGTGATCACTAATGTCATTTATTAATAGCCCACATGTTAGGTTATTTTCTGTATCATTGGTGAGTATATTGTCAATGAGAGTGGCAGAGTAAGATGTGACTCTGGAAGGTCAAGTTATTTTTGGATGTAATCCCATACTATACATTGTATTTACAAATCCATCTGTAGCTTTGTGATTGTTGGGTTCAGCAAATCAATATTAAAATCTTGACAAATAAATGTGGTTTTGTTTCTTAGTTTTGAAAAGGTTTCCTCAATCCAACCATTAAAGATTTCAACATCAAAGCCTGGTGCTCTGTAAACACAACTGATAATTACATTTTTTTGCTTTTCATTGCAAATTTAAACCGTGATACATTCCACTATATTATCAATTGCTATTGTCATATTTTCCAGAACCTTAAATTTTAAGTCCTTGTCCATTAGTCTATTAATATATAGAAATTCGTAACCATCCAGATCAAAGTTGGTGCCTTTAGCTTCTTTTATCCAAGTTTCTGATATTGCAATGATGCTGAATGGCTTTGAAAAATGATCTATGAATTCTTTGATATGGCTGAAATGTGCATATAGGCTTCTACTATTAAAATGGTTTATTGATAGTTGTCATGAACTTGGGTTCGATGGTTTCGAACCCAGTTCTATGACACTGTGGCTATTTGGTCTCTCTGATTTTTTTTGCTGTCCATTTTCCATCAGGCGTTCTCAGGGAGCCTCTGGGGGTCCGCTCAGCTCCCTGACAGCTCAGCCACACCTCCCTCTCCTGTCAGTGGTATCAGCTGTGACTCATTAGTGGGTTTCACTCGCACACACACACACCCATTTATCATTACTCACACCGGCAATCTCTTTCCTGATTAGGGGTGACACTATTTAGGCCTGCCACTGCTGGAAGAGCTTGTCAGAGCATTATCTAACTGTATGTGTTTGGATCTACACTGTCACTGCTCCCTTCAGTGTATGTAGTCCGCCTCTCATGTTTAGATGCTCTGCCAATGCTTTGGTACCGCTTCACACTGGGAGACGTGATATCCGTATTTGTTGTTTGTGCTCGCCGGGCTGAACATGGACTTAGTCAGACTGCTCCAGTACCGTGAGTACTCACTGTTTGGGTTCCCCCCGTTGCAGTCAGTCTGTAACGCTGTGGAACATTTTCCCAGTTGAACTCACCCGAGTCTATAGAGCGTCCTGGAGGACTCCTAGTTATCCTGAGCAGTATGTTATTTTGAACTGTTTGTTTGTCTGTCTTATGTTAATAAAATGCACAACTAACTCCTGTGAGTGGGTTTAATTCCTTCCTCCGTGCACTGCGTAATAGCGCATGGGGAATCATAACAGATAATTTTCCCTCTACATCAAAACTATTGTACTGATCTATAGTATTATAGCAACAAGTGTTTAGAATGAAGGAGAAGAAATTATTGTCCGGGTCTATATCATGTTCCAAGTCCTGTGTGCTATGATCAGTGTATTCAAATGTCTACAGTTCTGGGTGGTCGTGCTTATAAATGATCTGCTCCATATAGTTATGGTCCTCAGGTGTAGGTGGGTGATTTCTATTGGTAACTGTCATATCTGTGTGAGTGGATGATTGTTACCTTTTAAAAGGTCATGTTAATCATTGATATTTGTCCAGCTCCCCCAAATCCTTGATAAGTAGTATTTTGGCTTCCTCTGGTGTTCCATTCAACTTCATATATATTTTGCAGTTTGTTGTCCAGGTGCTCTGAATTTTCCCTTGTTTTTTCAAGTAACACGCCTTTCTGGCTATGTCAGCATTGTGTTTAATTAGGTGTTCATTGATAAAGACACTGGTCCCCTTTAGCTTCTTTCCCTGTTTGAGCAGTACGGTTTTGTGTTTTCTGTTGACAAATCTAATGCTGACTGCTGGTTTGTTGTTAAGGCTCCTTTTGGGAAAGGGGTGGCATGCCTCGATGCTCTCGGACTACACGTCTATCCCCTTAGACTGCATGAAAGCCACCACCTGTTGATCCACGGAGCTAGCATCCAGCTCACAAGACACCCCCCCCCCCCCCAGTGTCAGCCGTCACTGCTCAGGCATATGACCTTGGTTTTATCTGGAGACCGGTGATGATTACATCATTTATCCGTGTATATTGCTTAAGATCTGCAACCCTGCTGTCTAGGTAAGCAAGCCTCTTATCCTTTTCTGCATTTTGAATGCGCAGAACTTTTACTTTTACCTCTTCCACCAGGGTGAGGATATTTTTCTGCTGCAGCCTGACAGCAGAAACTTCTTCGGCCAGAAAGTCGAGTGATTTTTTTAATATCCTCAGTCTCCTCAATCTGGATCTTCTTTGGACCCATGTTACCTGTTAGCTGTGTCAGTGTGGTATGGTGTGGTATTTTTTCAATAAAATGAAGTCGGCCTCGGGTAGCAATCTCGGACTTCTCCTGTAATTGTGCTCTTGACTGGTCCTGGGCTTAGCCTGGTTGTAGCTGTCTGCCACAGATCCTAGGCTAGCCTGGTTGTAGCTGTCTGCTGCAGGTCCTGGGCTAGCAGGTTGAAGCTGTCTGCTGCAGCAAGCTATGGCTGGAATTTTCACATCCAAAAGAAGCTTTAGCCTGGTGGTAGCTGCTGCTGCCTCTGTGCCCTGGTGGTAGCTGCTTCCCTGTGGTAGTCCTTATCACAAACAGGTCAGTTGATCTCCAGCAGTGAAAGACAGTCCAGCTCGCATATTGTGTAACTATTGCATGTGTGCAACAGTTACTCATTGACAGTGTGCAGTAGGGGTGGGTTCAAAAGATCAATATATCGATATGGATCGATCCACGTTTGACTGAGCCGATATCGATCCACAAAATCCGCGGATCGATCTTTCAATATTAATATATTTTAATATAATATTTTTACGTTTGTAAACGTCTGCTGAGTATAATCGGGTCAAAACCGGGTCAGTGAGCCAGGAACAACGGCCGAGAACCATAAACAACCGACGCGCTAACGGAGCTAGCAAGCTAACGGATATGCTAGTTCTTCTTCTGTGGTGTTACAACGGTTCTCATCCGGCAAAAACACGTCTTTCGTCTTTTCATGAGCGGAGATAATAACGTGCCTCTCTTAATTTAGCAACAAAAGTCACCGTAAAGACTGTCCTCAACAGCTTCTGAATATTTTTCATAAATAAAACTTATGTGTTCCCTGCGGTGCGTGCACACGTCTTTTGTGTTTACATGACGCGGAGTTAATAACGTGCGTGTCTCTTAATTTAGCAGCAAAAGTCACCATAAAGACTGTTCTCAACAGCTTCTTAATATTTTTCATAAAGCGGGGATAAACGGACTTTTACTCCGTGCAGCGCTGTGTTGGAACATAAAGTTGACGACTGATAAAGGGAAAATGCGCGGAGACTGAAACCCATGAAGCAGAGGGAGACTTGGAGCTGCTGAGACTGTAAGTATAATATCATTTGTTTGTTTTAATGTTTGTGTTGTCAATTAATAATTTATCCGGCATGATGGTGGTTTCTTTTACAAACTATGGACACAGAGAGAACTGTTGGTTAAGCGCTGTGAATAAATGCAGAATTAAGGTATATTTTATGAGATTATGGACTTCTGCCACTTAAGAGATGTGAAGAGAATAAATCACAATAAAATTAATAAAGGCTGCAGTACAACAAGCTATTTTTACTCAGTAGAACTAAATTGAAATGAACAAACCTTCTCAGGAAATGAATTGAAACCCTTTTCAAACATTGAAAGTTAATTTGTAGTTAAAATATATAAAAAAAACCTAAATTATTAAACCCTGCACCCTGGGATCTAAAAATATGAATGTTAATTTTACTGTGAAATCTATTCTTTTTATCTGCCTTCAGATGTGTGAAGACTGGAAGCTTCATTCTCACTGAGACCTTCTGAAGGTCAGAGGTTGTCAGTGGAGGAACCATCCCTGCTTCATGTGGATTTCAGCACAGAAGAAGACCTTCAAATTCAAGATTCAAGGAGGTGCTGCCATCATTTTCTCCACACTAACATGCATTCAATGCAATTTAGTTGTTGTAATGACAAATTCTTTTATTTCTTTTTTTAAAGTTCTCAGCAAGAACACAATATTGGTCATTTTTTTTTACAATTTTACTGAGCATTTAATTCTAAATAAATCACTATTTAACAAGAAATTTTTGGCAATCCTGTACTTTTCTTGTGGTGTTACATAGAATAGCATCACTGTAAACTATGGAAAAAGCAGCTGCTTTAAAATTTGTACTTCCTCACACAACTTTGAGTGCAAAAAAACTCTAAAAGTGCCATAACTTTTTGGAAAAGCTCCCACAAATCCAGGCTTTTTGGGCCACAACAATCACAAAAAGAGCTGACAAAATCCTGGAGGGACTGAAATACAGTGAGATTATGTCTGCATGGTTCATGCATTGAATTTGTTTACTTACTCTGGGTGGTTAACTTGACACGACACACCCTTTGCACTAAAGAAAGCACCTGTGAGCACTTTATGAAATGATAAGTTAAATAATAAAAAGTGCATTATTGTAACTGATTTGGGGTCAGTTCTATATGTGATAATTTATGTATTAACAAAGTTAGAAGATTCTTGGTACAATTTGCAGCATTAGGTCTCAAAGATTTTTGTTTCATGGGAAGTAAAATGGCTATTAAAATGGTAATTCCCCAGATCGAATCGGGATCGAATCGAATCGGAATCGGAATCGATTCAGAATCTCAAGAATAGGAATCGAATCGATTCTGGAAATTAGGGATCGTTCCCAGCCCTAGTGTGCAGCTCCTGTGCGGGAGGCTCAGTCATCATCTACCGGGCCGATGTCGGGTCGGTAGATAAATCATAAAATAATTATATAACATAAGCTATAAATATTTTATAATATTCTGCTCATCAACTTACCGATAGCTGAGTGAAGTACTATGCCCAAAGCACTGCAGCCTTTGTCCCACTGTCTGTTGTGATGCAGACTTGTTTGTCTTCACTTAGTCTCTAGGATGCAGGTGCTCTGGTCAGTCCTAAATGCCTTCACCTGGATGGTCTTCAGGAAAGTTTGAAGACATTTGCTTTTCAAATTCCAATCTTGATCAATGAAGTCAGCAGTGAGGCTCATATATGGTTCACATGTGTAACTTGACCACAAATCTGACGTAGTAGCGAAGTATGGCAGACTTTGCAGCTCCTTTTCAACCATTTCTCTACATTCTGTGTACAGCTGGGAAAGTGCTGTCTGGGAGAAATATTTACGGCCAGGGAGTTGCTAATGAAGGTCAATTACTTTAACCAGCCACTTAAATCTAACATTCTGTCTGCACTACTGAATTCCTGGGACCCTTCTTTTCAAAAATCTCCTCGTCTATTGAGCATTGGGCAACGTCCGTTTTGGCATCTTCTTTGATAATGCTGTAACTGGTCTTTTCATTGTTTTCTGTTATTTTCTTTTTAACCATGCTCCAACTTCAACATGGCTGCACTTGCCCAAACATTAGCAGGCATGCTAAGCCTTGGCTATTGGTCCTATGCACTCAATCTAATGTGACTTCCAGCTACATGATTGGGTTGGTGCCGTGTATTCTCATTTTCATTGGCTTTTCGTGCAGTCTGTCAAAACACAAAATGAATGACTTCTATCGATGTTCTGTCGAAGATGTATTGTGTCTCTATTGAAAAAAAGTTATTTTGTGATAATTATTGTTATCGTTTTATCTCCCAGCCCTAATAAGAATTTGAAAGCAAACTAAAAACTAAAGAGAAACAGAAACAAGCTAAAGAATAAGATAGATAAAGTGTAAGAAATAAAAGTTACAGTGCATTGTGGGAGATTAACAATTACTACTGAAAGGCAGCAGCAAATAGGGAAGTGTTTAACCTCGATTTACAGCAGCTGAGAGTTTCAGCAGCCCTGATGCTTTCTGGGAGTTTGTTCTACATGTGAGGAGCATCAAAACTGAATGCTGCCTCACCATGTTTGGTTCTAACTCTGGGCACAGATTGTAGGCATGACCCTGATGATCTGAGGGCTCTGGGTGGTTCACAATAAGGTTCTTTCATTTCATAGTCTGAGGGGCCGATTGGAATGACAAGTCCAACCTCAGCTTGCCAGTCTTGTTGGTATGGGACCTGACGTTTGCAACAAAAATACCGTGGAGCGGTGGCCTCTTTGTGAGGAAGCTTTTGTTTACGTTCTCTTCTCCACCTTCCTATTGGAAGAGTTAGAAGTACGCATTGCGCTGGCAGGGTTCAATAGAAACACAGACATTTATCAGGAAATATAGTAACTCCTCAAATCCCTACCGTCCAGTCAAATTGAAGTCACGGCTATGTAACAGCTTCTCAAGTTTTTTCTCTCTTTTTGGCTGCAGTATTGACTCTACAGACATCATTTTCCCCCACAGTGTAATGAAACTTGTCCTCACACTCGTACGTCATTCTGAAAGTCAGCAATTGTATGGGTTTTGTTCTGGAAGCGTCAGTGTCAAATGAGTAAGTCAGCTTTAAGTGATGCTGAGAAGGGGATAAGCTCCCTTGGTGGAGGTTTGTGCTCTCGGGGGTGCTCTTGGTGTTACTGTGATTGAATCTGTCATATAATCCTCGCTGTAGTGGTATGGCATTGGAGTCGACAGATTGTCATTAGCAGTACCACGATCCCTGGGTAAAAACATCAAACAGTTTTTCCTACTACTGATTTAAATTCAAAGATTCCCCATGGCAGGAAAGTCAAAAATTACAAGCATCTACAGTCATATTAAAAATAATATTACGTCCTCCCATTCAAATGCCTGTGATGATTCCACGTTCTTGTTTGCAGACTCCTCGTTACATGTGCTCATTTCTGTTGTTTGTGTGCAGTGAAGATGCCAGATTGCAGGACGGAAATGTCGACATATGGCGGTAGATAGGCCGTGTTTTCGCTTCTCTAAACCAGGAAACGTGGGAAGAAAGGAATGGAGCAGAAGGCCAGACACATGGAGAAGGCTTCATGTGGTGAAGGACACGTGTGTGGCTTATATAAATAACTATGCATTTGCTAAAAATCAAAGAGAAATTATGTGTCTTATCTCGACAGCGTCTCATTTCACTGCATACTTCTTCTTCTATGTCTCCCAGCCCGCCCCCATGTCTCTGCATTCACAGCTAAAGAAAATAAACCTTCACAAAAACATAAAAAGATTGAAAATCTCTGGAGCAGGGATCAGCAACCTCTACTATAGAAAAAGCAATTTTTAGTGACTTGGCACAGAAACCTGTATGAAGCCTTAAAATGAAGGTAAAATAACCGATTTATAAGAATAAACCAACCTGTTAACATTAATGGCATGAGAGTTTTTCCCTCTCAGATGCTGTTTCTTATTGCTGTGATATGAAAATGATTGCAGCGGTGTGGAAAATCGATTCCATCACTCTAGTGTGAAGAGAGTTTCATTTTCATTCCATTTTGGCCACTTTGGGCAGTATTTTCAGCCGACAGTAGAGCCGTTTGGGTATGCTAGCCCCCAGATCAAGCCATGAATGAGGCCCATGAAAGTGGGTTTATGCTCCTGTCTGCTCTGGTGCGGCTGTGCTTTGCATGTGGATGTATGCTTAATTTTTTTTTGAGTCTCCTTAGCCAGGCGTCCTTTTGAACGGGAGGTTGGATCTTAGGGCGTTTTCACAACTGAAAGTCTGCACCAAAGTCCGGACTAAATTTTGTTACATTGTATACATTTGGTACGGTTAGATTTGGTTTCGCATTGCTTTTTATCCAAGCCAACCAAACAACTTTATGTAACGCACTTACGTGTTGTTGTCACGGTGATGTTTATGTAGTTAGCACAGACATTGCAGTTAGCAAGTGCACTACTCACTGTCGGAGGTGTTTTCTGTAGCTCTGTACACATCAGTAACCACAGTTTAAGTGGAAACAGGTTCAGACTCTGTCATATTAGTCATGAACTAGTTTAGTGAGGCTAGAATATTATCCAGATATTACAGTTGTCCTTCTTATGAGCTGTGATGATTTTCAGCTGTCATTACTCCTCCAATCTTTCATTACTCTCCGTCACTTCCCGTCCGAAAATATCTAGTAAGTTTCTGCATTTTTTTTTTTATTTAAGTTTTTGTAAAGGGTATACAGGTCATTACAGCATTGCATTGTTTACATTTTCATCACATGTTCCCTTATTTTTTGCTATTTGACAACATTGGTAGGATAGTTATTACAACACCCCCCCTTTTTTTCTTTTTTTTTTCTTTTAAAGTTAAAGAAAAAGTGAAATTAAGGAGAATTAAATAAAAAAAAACCAAACAAAAAACAACAAACGAATAAACAAACACACAGAACAGCAAAAAACAAACAAACAGAAAATTAAGTAATTAAAAGTAAAAGAGCAACTGAGTAGCTTTGGAACAAAGAGCGGGACCATTATTGAAATGGTATTTGTCAAAGATTAGATCTAATGGAAGACACATATGCGATCCAGGGTTGCCAAAAGTTCATGAACCCATCCATGTCCTGTCTCAGTGCGAATGTCAACTTTTCCATCGAGTAAATGTCTTGAATCACGTTAATCCAATCTTCAGGTGTAGGACAGTCCTTCAGCATCCATTTTTTAGTTAGGGCATTTTTACTTGCCAATATTAAAACATTGAATAAGTATTTATCTCCTCGTCTTTCCAGTGAGTCCGGTAATAAACCCAAATACAAAGTTACAAAAGAAAAGGGAACTGTTATTTTGAATATTTTCCCCAATATTGTCTGTACGTTGGTCCAATATTGGTGGATAACTGGGCATGACCAAAACACATGAAAATGATTTGCAGTCTTTTCACCACACAAGCGCCAACAGTTCAACCCCTTATGGGTAAATTTGTTTTGTGCAGGTGTTCTGAAAAATCTTACCAAGTTTTTCCATCCAAATTCTCTCCACTGCAGGGATGAGGTACTTTTCCATTGCTGTTTATTTAGCTTTTCCCATATTTCCAGTTGTAAAGTGAAATTCCCCTCTTTTTCCCATCTCTCTTTTATATATGATGTGTTGTCTCCTTTTAAGTCTTGAAGACCTTGGTATATTTTAGAAATGTATCTGATCCCTGGGATCCCTTTATATGCCATTAAGAAGACCTTCAGAACACCTGACTGGGCCCTTTCCAAATCCTCCTTTTTAAGTATATTGTTTATGTGGTGTCTAAGCTGAAAGAACCTGTAAAGATCTTGATTTATTAGACCTTGTTTTTTCAAATCTTCAAAACTTCTTAAAGTTTGCCCCTTAAAAAAATCGTAATATTTTATCAGCCCTTTCTCTTTCCACTCTTTAAATCTAGTGTCTGTTTTATTGGGGGTAAAGTCTTGATCATAGGCAATCCATTGCAGAAGTCGATAGGGCTCTTTAGCTTGATTCTCTCTGACTATCTTAAACCAAATTTTTAGCGGGGTCTCTATCCACGGGTTAGTGTTATTCAAGAGTTTAGTTAAGGCATTGTTCCCTATTATCGCCTGTAGGGGGATGTCACTTGTTATTTGGCATTCCATCTCCTTCCATTGTGCAGTGTAGACTGGGTTACATATCTCTACTAAAGTTTTAATTTGTGCAGCTATAAAATAGTCCCTGATATTTGGCAGCGCGAGCCCACCTTTGTCTTTGTTTAGCTGTAGGGTTCTATATCTGATTCTAGGTCTCTTACCCTGCCATATGAATCTTGAGATCCTTCTGTCCAGCTCCTGCCATGTTTTTTTGGGAGGTTCTACCGGTATTGTTTGGAAAAGGTATAGAAGACGTGGAAGTATATTCATTTTGACTGCTTCAATTCTTTGTGCAGTACCTAAGAATGGTATCATATTCCATCTTGCTAGGTCAGATTTTATTTTTGTCACCAGTAGATCATAGTTTAGTGTTATAATTTTGTCGAGTTGTTTCGGGATATTGACCCCCAGATATTTCATAGATTCCAACTCCCAGTTAGTTTTGAGTTCATTTAGTGAAAAATGATTTGGGTCATAGTTGAATGTTAAAACTTGGGTTTTATGCATGTTTAATTTGTACCCCGATAAATCTCCATAGTCTGAAAAAACTGAGATTAGTTCTGGTAGAGAAGTGCTGCCCTAGGTATATTAAAATGTCATCAGCAAAGAGTGCTATTTTATGTTCCTTCTGACCAAGTGTAATACCTTGAATTTTTTGATTTTGTCTTATCCATTGGCTCAGAGGTTCTATGAAGATTGCAAAGAGCAGTGGAGACAGGGGGCAGCCTTGACGACATCCTCTTTCCAGCTCAAAAGATGATGATAAATTACCGTTAATCCTTATTTTAGCTGTTGGTTTTTTATATAATGCCTGTATAGTTCTAATGAAGTTGTTATGAAAATTGAAACTGGATAAGATTCTATATAGGAAAGACCAGTCAACCGAATCAAATGCTTTTTCAGCATCTAATCCCAATATGACTGCATTTAAGTTATATTTTTTTATATGATGAATTATGTGTAAAGTGCGTCGAATGTAGTCTTGTGTCTGTCTTTGTCTTATAAAACCTGTTTGGTCTAAGTGAATTAAGTCTGTCAGTATGTTTTCTAACCTTTTGGCAAGGATAGTGGTAAAAAGCTTATAGTCCTGATTTAATACACTGATTGGTCTGTAGTTGGAGCATTCTAGTTTATCCTTTTCAGGTTTAGGTATAACTGCAATGACCCCTTCTCTCCAGGAGGGGGGGATTTCCCCTGTGTGGAGGATGTAGTTAAATGTTTTCAGGAGGAGAGGAGATAGTTGCTGTTTAAAGGTTTTGTACCATTCTGCTGTATAGCCATCTGCTCCTGGGGATTTGTTAGCTTTAAGTTTCATAATTGCTTTTTCCAATTCTTTAGGTTGTATTTCTGACAGTAGTGTTTTATTTTGTGATTCCGTAAGTTGGGGAAGGTTTAATGTGTTTAGGAATGTCTCGGATGCGTTTATATGTTTTTTGTGGGAGTATAAGTTCTTGTAGTAATTCTCGAAGCTTTTAAGAATATCCTGAATTCTGAATTTTATTTCCTTTGATACTGGGTCTCTGATTTTGTAGATTGCTCTTTCCGTTTGTTGTTTCCTCAATTTATAGGCTAGTAATTTTGCCGATTTACTGCCTGCTTCATAGTGTTTTTGTTTCAGAAATGTAAGTTTCTTCTGGATTTCTATTGTTTAGATCTCATTTATTTGATTTTTAATTTCTTTAATCTTGAGCGAGCCATTAGAATGAGTGTTGTCTTTGTGTTCTTTTTCTAGGTTCTTGAGCTCTGACTCTAGTGTGATTAGTTTTTCTTGTCTCAGTTTCTTTTGGGTTGCCAGTTTTGCAATAATTTTTCCCCTTATTACAGCTTTGCACGCATCCCACAGTATTAAAGGGGATACTTCTCCATTATCGTTTTCTTCCAAATATCTGAGAATATCTGATTCCAATTCATCTTTCAGTGGTCCTTTCAGGACACTTGAATTCAACCTCCAGGAAAATGTATTATTTGTGTATTTTTGGATGTTTAAATCCATATAGATCGGACTGTGGTCGGAGAGATCCATCAGTCCTATTTTACATGTTTTTACTCTTCCAATGTCTCTATTAAACATAAAAAAGTAATCAATCCTTGAGTAAGATGAATGTGGCGTTGAATAAAAAGTATAATCTTTTACATTGGGGTTGAATTCCCTCCATACGTCACAGATTCCCATTTCTTTTAGTAGCATCCGAGTATTCCTATTTTGGGTGTTACTTTGATGTGAAGAATTACCTGTTGCATCCCAGTATGGATTCAGTCTTAGACTGAAGTCTCCACCACATATCACTAAACCTTGGGCTTTAGTTATCATTAGGTCGAATACATTTTTATAAAATTTCCATTTAGCCCCTGGTGGTGCATATACATTCAGCAGGGTGATATCTTCTCCCTCTAGCCGCCCAGTTACCAAACTGTACCTCCCTTCTTTATCTTTGTGTTCTGATTTTTTTTCACATGTAATTTTGGTTGATATCAATGTCGCTACTCCCCTCCTCCTCCCTGATTTATATGAAGATGAAGAGATCATTTTAAACCCTTGTCTATTGAGTTTAGTGTGTTCCACGTCTGTTAGGTGGGTTTCTTGTAAAAATATTATTTCTGCTTTGTCTTTTTTCATTTTGCGTAGAATCTTGGATCTTTTAACTGGATTCAGGATCCCTTTTACATTATATGAGGCTATTTTGGTTACACCCTGTTTCTCCATTGTATTTTCTTATTTAGTATAACAGTGTGGTGGCCCTCTTTTTTGCTACTCAGAAACTGAAAGAACATTAAGAACATAAAAAACATTAAGAACATAGTGTACGAAACTTTAAAACAAAAAACTGTCAAAAAAACTTCCTGAGCTGGGGTCTCTTTAAAGACCCTGTAAGAGCCCTGATGGAGTGTAGGCTCTGAGGGAAATTCCTCAAACTCTGTTACGTGTTGAGGGCCCTCTCTTACCCCTGTAAGTTGTCCCATGTTTTTAACGTGAATTTCAGATCCCAATCCGAATTTGTAATGTTTTTTTTTTTTTTTTATGCCTATACCCTATGAGATTGTGTGCACCCTCCCACCCCCATCACAGCAAACATTCACTCTAATACAGTATTTGTTAGTGTGGAGAGAACATGTGGGTCATTGTTACGTTTCTATTTTAACATGATTTTTTTTTTCCCCCTTTAAATTAAGAAGACATTTGTTTCTAATGCTATAACTGCTCCATGAAAGGTTTTACCACATGCTGATTCTGCATCTCCTTTAATGTTTGTTACCTTGTAGGGGGGGGGGGGGGGGTGGAAGTGTAGAGTGACTGAAAAGAAAAAAAAAACAAAACAAAAAGGTCGCTATTCCTTCCTGGAACTGGAAAGTTTATCTTTGTAGCTCTGGGGCTGGATTTCCCGCTGCTGGCCCGTGGATTTTGAAGATCTCCGAGTGGACCACGTTTGAGCTCTGATTTTCTCGCTCAGATTCGCTGCGGGTTTAAACACCGTTACCGGGAGTCCTCTTCTTGCCATGTCAGTTGTTGCTTCTTCCGCTGAATTATAGAGACATGACTCTTCCCCGTAAAAGACCCTTAGCTTCGCCGGAAATGGCGTCTGAAAGCGTAGATTCTGTTCCCGTAGAACCTTTTTGGCGTCGTTATATTCCCGTCACTTTTTAAGAACCTCAGGGGCGTAATCATGCTCCACGAAGACTTTTCTCTCGTGATGCATAAATCCTTTTTTCTGCCAAGCCTGTCTTACAACCTCTTATTTTATTTTGAAATTGGCGAATCTTACCACCACAGAACGTGGGGGCGCTTCCGGGGCTGGCTTTGCGGCTAATGTACGATGGGCTTTTTCTATCTTCAAATCGGTGGTTTGTGGAATATCCAACTTCTCTCTCAATAAGGATTCCACGCATTCTGCCACTGTGTTGAAACTATCTTCAGCTCCTTCTTTCAAACCGTGAATTCTGATGTTATCTCGTCTCTGTCTTCCTTCTTGGTCGGTTAGCTTAGCCTCCAGCCTTGACTGTTTTCTGTGTAAATCCAGCACAGAATCTTCAAGCACTTTTATTCTTTCTTCAGCTTCCAAGATTCGGTTTTCGGCCTGGTCCATTCTGCTGTTCGCCCTTTTTAGATCCTCTCTGAATTCAAGAAATTCGGCCCGAAATCGTCGTAATTCGTCAAATAGCAATTTCAAGCTAATCCTTTTGTTAGCTAGGCCCAGGTCCTCGTCTTCTGAACGGAGGTCCTCCGGTTCAGATTCCGCGGCCGCTGTGCATCCTGACCTGGGGAATGTCAGTTTCTTCTGCTTGTGGTTAGGCATGGTGTTATTGTCTTTTGATTTTTAATCTTCCAAAAATCCGTTAGGTCTGATTTTGAGAATGTTTTCCTTGGATTGAGTCTGGGAGTTTCAGCGTTAGGTTGCTATCACCATGGCGTCCAGACCGGAAGTCCAAGTTTCTGCATTTTTATGATGTTATTTTAATTGACTATTTATGCCGCTAACGGATCAAATTTAAATTAAAATCATGGATCATTTTCCCTCTTATCAGCTGCCTTAACTTACTGTGTTTGGTCCAAAAGTCTGAACCTTTCTGAAAATTGCTTTCACACTCTAAACAAACCAGATCAAGCTTCAATTTGTTCCGGACCAAGACCACCTCTTTTTGCTGAACCAAACTGTGGCTCTTTGGTCTGGACTGTGCTGAACCAAACTAAAAAGTCAGAAAGTCTGGACCAAATAAGTTAGGTGTCAAAGCCCCCTTACACATGTGTAGTCAATGAGAACAGGCAATGCAGCCACAAAATTTGGGCTGCACGTGCTCAGCTGCAAAGGGACGCCGCAACTGGAACTGATGATGAAATTTACATAACACAAGCCTCTTGCTCAAGCAGACACAGAGCGGAGGTGGAGCATAAATAAATCTTAAGGTTGTAAAGTATTTTAAGTTCCCCATGAACATCAGATGTGAGGTTTATGCTAGCTGTTGTGACTAACGTTAGCTCCTTTGTCAACATGTAATGTTTGCAAGTGAACATGAGCTACCTGCATGTACAGAGTTCATGGTGATCTTGAGCCGTATGTTTTATTTCCTCTGATTATTCATGTGCTCAACGGCTGTGTTTACATGCACACTAATAAACCGATTATAATCAGCTTTTGGGAGTCATCCGATTATTCAGGTAGTCATGTGAACGGAAGAACCAGATAACCACCATTATCAGGTTATGAATAATCCCATTAACTCAGGTAGTTTACTGCCCAATAATCTGTTTATTCAGTGCATGTAAGCATGTCAAATCAGATTATTTCCATTATCTGTCTACTCCTACTTATCAGATTATTGTGACCATGTAACCAGGGCCATTGTGCTTCGTATTGTATAAAATTGGGGAGTCATCCATCCATCTTCTACCGCTTTTCCGGAGGTCCGGGTCGCAGAGGCAGCGGTTCAAGCAGAAAAGCCCAGACTTCCCTCTCCCCAGCCACCTGTTCCAGTTCTTCAGAGAGGATACCAAGACGTTCCCAGACCAGCGGGGAGACATAGTCTCTCCAGCGAGTCCTGGGTCTGCCCGGGGCCTCCTCCCAGAGGGACGTGCCCGAAACACCTCAAGTGGGAGGCGTCCAAGAGGCATCCTGATCAGATACCCATACCACCTCAACTGTCTCCTTTCAGTGTGGAGGAGCAGTGGTTCTACTCTGAGCCTCTCCTGGATGACTGAGCTCCTCACCCTATCTCTGAGGGTGAGTCCAGCAATTCTACGAAGAAAGCTCATTTCAGCCGCCTGTATCCACAGTCTCTTTCTTTTGGTCATTACCCAAAGCTCATGACCATAGGTGAGGGTAGGAACGTAGATTGATTGGTAAATTGACAGCTTTGCCTTAGAGCTCAGCTCCCTCTTCACCACAACAGACTGGTACAACGTCCACATCACTGCAGATGCTGCTCCCATCCGTTTGTCAATCTCCCGCTCCATTCTCCCCTCACTTGTGAATAACACCCCAAGATACTTAAACTCCTCCACTTGGGGCAGGAGCCTGTCCCCAACCCGGAGAGGACAATCCACCTTTTTCCGGCTGAGGACCATGGACTCAGACTTGGAGGTACTGATTCTCATGCCAGCCGCTTCACACTCAGTGGCAAACCATCCCAGTAAGACTTGTAGGTCATTGCTGGATGAAGCCAGCAGGACAACATCATCTGCAAACAACAAAGATGAGATCCTGTAGTCACCAAGCATGACACCCTCTGTTCCCTTGCTGCGCCTAGAAATCCTGTCCATAAAAATTATGAACAGGATCGGTGACAAAGGGCAGCTCTGGCGGAGTCCAACTCTCACTGGGAATAAGTCCAACCGAGTGTCGGCAATACAAACCAAGCTCTCACAACGGTCGTACAGAGACTGAATAGCTTGTAACAACAAGCCCGATACCCCACACTCCCGAAGCACCCCCCCACAAAAACCACGAGGGACGCGGTCGAATGCCTTCTCCAAGTCCACAAAACACATGTAAACTGGTTGGCCAAACTCCCACGAACCCTCGAGTATTCTCGAGAGGGTAAAGAGCTGGTCCGATGTGCCACGGCCAGGACGAAAACCACATTGCTCCTCCTGAATCCAAGGTTCAACCAATGGCCAGACTTTCCTCTCCAGTACCCTGGCATAGACCTTCCCAGGGAGGCTGAGGAGTGTGATCCCTCTAAAATTGAAGCACACTTCCCCCCCCCCGGTCCCCTTTCTTGAAGAGAGGAACCACCACCCCGGTTTGCCATGCCAAAGGCACTGCCCCGGACCTCCACGCAGTGTTGCAGAGGTGTGTCAACCATGACAGCCCTACAACATCCAGGGCCTTGAGGTACTCTGGGCGAATCTTGTCCACCCCCGGGGCCCGGCCACCAGAGAGAATTTTAACCACCTTGGCGACCTCAGCTCCTGTGATAGGCGAGTCGTCCCCCTCATCCACAAGCCCTGCTTCCTCTGTGGAAGGCGTATCAGTGGGATTGAGGAGATCCTCAAAGTATTTCTTCCACCACCCGACGATATCCCCAGTTGAAGTCAGCAGTGCCCCATTCGCACCATACACAGTTTGGACAGGAAGCTGCATTCCCCTCCTGAGCCGCTGGACAGTTTGCCAGAATCTCTTCGAGGCTGACTGAAAGTGTTGTTCCATGGCCTCACCGAACTCCTCCCATACCCGAGTTTTTGCTTCAGCAACCACCCGAGCTGCACTCCGCTTGGCCTGCCGGTACAACTCAGCTGCTTCAGGAGGCCTACAAGCCAACCAAGCTTGATAGGGCTCCTTTCAGCTTAATGGTCCCCCTCACCACTGGTGTCCACCACTTGGTTCGGGGGTTGCCACCACGAGATCCCCCGATGACCTTGTGCCCGCAGCTCTGGGCAGCTGCTTCAACAATGGAGGTGGAGAACATGGCCCATTCAGACTCCATGTTTCCAGACTCCTTCAGAATGTGGTTGAAAAATTGGGGATTTTTGCATTTTTTTTGTTTTTGTTCATTTTTACTTGGACATTTCATCACCTGAATTGAGCTCATTGGTCCAGTGCATATTTCTGCATTAAAAGTCCACTGGGATTGGGGCTGTGCGATATTGGTGACGCTGTGGAGATTGTGTGGAAAGGATGAGGCAGAGTTATTTCTCAGGTTCCATTTTATTCTCAACACACTCTCCAACATTCAAAAGCAGAAGCAGGAAAAACTCCCAACATCTGCCAGTCTTATACCCCTGACATCAAAGTACAAAATCCCATTGTCTTTAAATCCCAAACACAATGCATCCTCCCTGCAGTTCCTCTCTCTTCCACCCAAACCTGGGTGGTCAGGAAACCATTCATGTCCATCTCTTTGCATATCAAAAGGCCAACTCTCTTGTCCTCCTCTTGTCCCCAGGAGGTCCAGACCTTTTGTTCCTCTTCAGACGTGAAGCCAAAATAAGCACACAGGAATATACATGAGAGAATATGAACAGTCATATACATGTGAGCCCGTGAAACTACATATGTGCACCACAACGCGATAAAAAACGTCTACGTTTCATATAAAACTGTATCGTTTATATCGGGATTTAAGAGCCATACCTGGTTCTACTTGTCACCGCCTTGCCTCTCCCCTGCAGTGCGCTAGGTGCGCCACAGCAGCTAACTGCAAGCTAATGTTTTGCCTCTACTTCTGTGCCAGCCAGGGATGTTGGACTTTTTTCTACCATGCTGTATCAGAGAGGATAGTTTTCTAACCTCATTTTAGTTGGAGGTAAGTAATGTTAACACCACCTCTCTGCAATTATAAAACAACAGATGCTAAATGACAATGCTAACTTGTTGCTAATAGGAAACATTATAGTGTATCAGACCATTGTTTTGGTTTAAATCACTGCAGACTTTCTTAATTTTGTCTGAAAAAACATTACTAAAGCTGCAAAAGTGCATGATAGTGGCTACATACACACTAAATAAATAATAAATTAATTAAAACATGTCAGAGGAACAAACTGGCTCTTAATGTAACTTGATTTCTAATCATTTTTAATTAGTCTAGTAGTGAGAAAGAATAAAGTTGAAGTCATCCCAAATGCACATTAAAAACAATTTTATAACACTGCAAAATTAAGAGGGGGGGAGTACATAAAATTAATGACAGATCAATTTGTACAATTGATTTTTTCCAGTATGTAATTTAAAATGTAAAAAAAGAGATGGTCCTTTTGAATGAATGAATGAATGAATGAATGAATTTATTTATTTCGGATAGTACAGTACAGGTTAAAAGAAACTGTATAATATAACAACAAGGTCAAATTAGACAAAGACTCCTTCTTCTATACAATTCCACGTAAGTTATCCGAAATGGGTGATGGCTGAAGCCGCAGCTTATATTGCCCACCCATATTCCATCCAAGAATTCAAAAGAGAAAAAAGAGAAAACAAGACAAGAGCGATTACATTTAAAACAAAGCTAAGACAAAATGTGACTGAGAGAAAAAAAAAAAAAAGAAAACTAAGCTAAGCTAAGCTAAGCGGTTACTATTCAAAACAAATCTAAGACAAAATGTCACAGAGAAAAAAAGAAAAAAGAAAAAAAAACTAAGCTACAACACAACACAGGCTGGATATGTCAATCCTTATGTGAGTTTACATGTCGTCTTGTAAATATGTTTGGAGTATTTCTTCCTTTAGTTTTTGTTTAAATTGTCCAAGCGTTGTACATGATTTTAATTCAGGTCCAAAATCGTTCCATAATCTGACTCCTTGCACTGAAATACAGTGTTGCTTGGTGGTTGTTCTCACTGTAGGCTTTTGAAATATACATGTTCCTCTGAGGTGATATCGTTTCTCCCTTGTTTGGAACAACTTTTGGATATTTGCGGGCAGTGATAAATTCTTCACTTTGAACATTATTATTGCGGTTTTAAAGTCAACCAGATCTTTCAACTTGAGAGTTTTTTGTTTGAGAAAAAGTGGGTTTGTTGGTTCCCTGTAAGCTGCTTTGTTTATTATTCTAATAGCTCTCTTTTGAAGCATAAAGAGTGGATATATGTTTGTTTTATTTGTATTTCCCCATACTTCATTACAATATGTCATGTATGGGAGTATTAATGAATGATACAAGGTGTATAGTGTGGGTTGATTCAGCAAATATTTCACTCTGTGTAGTATTGCAATTGATTTGGATACTTTACCTTTAATATAATTAATATGGGACTTCCAACACAATTTGTTATCAATTATTACTCCAAGGAATTTAGTTTCAGATACCCTTTCAATCTCTACACCATTTACATTGAGTTTGGGTACTGGGTTGTTGTGATGGTTGTTAAAGACTATAAATTTTGTCTTACTTAAATTGAGCGTTAATTTGTTTGAATCAAACCACAGTTTAAGCTTTCCTAATTCCTTTCCGAGTGTATCCAGAAGTTGTTCCAAATTGTTTCCACTGCATAGCAGATTAGTGTCATCGGCAAACAATATTAAGTCCATTTTTTCAGAAACTTTACATATATCGTTTATATACATATTGAATAATAATGGTCCCAAAACTGAACCCTGTGGGACTCCACAGGTGACCTTCAGCAACTGAGTTTTTGTTGCTAACACATACATACTGATATCTATTCTTTAAGTAACTACTTAACCAGGATAGTGCTACCCCTCTAATACCAGAATTTTGTAGTTTCTTTAATAATAAATTATGATCTACTGTATCAAATGCTTTTTTAAGATCTAGGAATACTCCAACTGAATACTCTTTATTTTCAATGGCTGTTGATATTTTTTCTGTAAATTCCATTAGGGCATATGCAGTTGTCCTCTTGTGTCTGAACCCATATTGCTGCTCACATAATAAATCATTCTTCAGTATGAAGTTGTCAATTCTCTCATAGAATATTTTTTCAAGTATCTTGGAAAATTGCGGTAATAGTGAAATTGGTCTATAGTTTGAGAGTTCCCCTCTGTCGCCCGTCTTGTATATCGGAATTACTTTAGCTATTTTCATTGCATTGGGAAATATACCTGATTGGAGAGACAGGTTACAGATATACGTCAGTGGTTTTACTATGCATTCGATAACAGTTTTGACTAGTAGCATGTCAATACCATCACAGTCAGTAGATGTTTTACTTTTGAACGATTTAACAATTTCAATGACCTCTCTTTCGTCTGTGTTCTTTATGAAGATGGAGTCTTTTACAGCAGTGTTATTGCATATTGTATTACCTGTAGGCACCGTAGTGGGTATTTCTCGGGCCAGTTTAGGTCCAATGTTTTTTTTTTCCACAATATCTTTATTGAACCTTTTTTTTTAACAAACATGATACAAACAACCAAACACTAACACTAAAGTACTACAAAAAAAATGCACTAAAAACACCAACAACCACCAACAAAATCAAGTCTTCAACAATGCTCCTCTGTTTAGTCTAGACAATCCAATACATAAGTATACATATTATGTTCACCAGTTTGGAATTTACAAGGTCCACACACATCATTCACCTTCTTCTTCAAGAGTTATGTTTAAATTTTTTACATAATCAATAAAAGGTCTCCATATATTCTCAAACACAATTTCCTTTGATTTCAGTATATATGTTATTCTTTCTAATGGAAGGTTTGTTAACATCTGTCTTAACCACTGAGTCACATCTGGTCTATGAGTCTTTTTCCATAATAGTGCAATACATTTTTTAGCATTAAGCAAACCGAGGTCTATGAATGTTCTTTCACTTTTATTAAAATTATGCTTTTCTGGGTACAGACCCAACAAAAACAGTTTAGGATTCAATATGATTTGTTTTGAGATTATTTTTTCAATTGTTACCCTCACCTCTTCCCAAAACATTCTTATTAATCTACATTCCCATAAACAATGAAATAGGGTTCCTTTACTTTCCATGCATTTTGTGCATGTATCTGGTATATTTTTGTTATATCTATTTAACTCCTCCGGTGTAACATACATCCGCATTAACCATTTGAAATGTATCAATTTAAGGCGTGCATTTATTGATTTGGTTTGAGCTTCTGTACAAGCCAATTCCCATTGTTCCTCTGAAATTTCAGTTTGCAGATCTTCTTTCCAGTAGTTTAATCTTTTCAGTGAATTTTCACTTGAAGATAGTGTCAATGAGTTATAAAACTCTGAAATAATACCCTTTCTTTTACTATCTTTCATCATCATTTTTTCCAAGGATGAATAAATAGGTCGTGAGAGCTTTATTTTGATTTGATCGAATAAAGTTTCTAAGTTGAAGATATTTAAAAAAAATGTGTTCTATTGAGATTAAATTTGATCCTCAGCTCTTCAAAAGACATTATGTTATCTGCACATGGCAAATATAAATCCTGAATCTTTTGTATCCCTTTTAAATTCCATACTTTAAATACAGCGTCCGCTCTCCCTGGTTTAAAATATTGATTACCCCATATTGGACTAAATTGTGACAATAACTGTGGTTCTTTTAAATAGTTTTTAGCTTCACACCATATTTTGATCATATGCTTTACAAATGGATTTTTAACTTGTTTTTGTAATTTTTTTGCCGAATCTGAGTATATGAATATGGGAAGAGGTAAAGGTAAATTGTATGATTCCATTTCAGTCCAGTGAGGGAGATCATTTGATGAAAAATAATATGTCATAGACCTCAGTTGTGCCGACCAATAATACAACATAAAATTTGGACATTTCAGACCTCCACGATCAAATGGTAAATATAATAAAGACAAACGTAATCTAGCCCTCCTGTTGTTCCATATAAATTCCACTAACTTTTTTTTTATTCTTGAGAATAGATCTAAAGGTGGTGATAAGGGAATGTATTGAAATAAATAAAGTATTTTAGGTAAAATATTACTTTTAAGTATATTGATTCTCCCGATCATCGACATTGGTAGTGACATCCATCTCTGAGTTAACTCATTGATATCTGACATTAAGGCTTCATAGTTGACACTGGCGACTGATTCTAGCTTAGGCACAATTTGGATTCCTAAATATTTAAACTGATTTACAACATTGAATTGATTTACCTCAGGGGCTGGGTAATTTCTCTGGGTCTCATTTAGCATTAATATTGAAGATTTAGTTTTATTTATTTTATATCCTGATATTTCCCCCAAATTCTTTATTAAATTCAACAAGGTTGGAATTGATTTTTTTAGATTCGACATAAACAAAATTATGTCATCGGCGTACAGGGAGATTTTATGTTCTGTTGGTCCAACTTTAATTCCATATATTTGTGAATGTAAACGTATCGCTATCGCTAAAGGTTCAATTGCCATAGTAAACAGTAAAGGTGAAAGTGGACAGCCTTTTCGACATCCTCTATTGATTTTTATTGGTTTTGAAATATTGTTATTTGTTAGGATTTCTGCTGTAGCATTATTGTATATTATTTGAACCCATTTTATGAAATTATTTCCAAGTCCAAACCTTTGTAGGACTTCAAAAAGAAAGGGCCATTCAACTCTATCAAAGGCCTTTTCGGCGTCCAGTGATAGGAGAGCTGTATCCGGTGCTTCTTTATTAAAATAAATAATATTAAATAGTCTTCTTACATTATGGAAGCCTTGTCTACCCTTTATAAAGCCATTCTGATCTCGATTAATAATATTTGGTAAAATTTCTTGTATTCGTATTGCTAAAATTTTACAGATTATCTTAAGGTCGGCGTTTAATAGGCTTATTGGTCTCATATTTTCACATTTATTAGAGGGCTTGCCTGGTTTTGGC
This sequence comes from Pholidichthys leucotaenia, assembly GCA_020510985.1. Taxonomy (NCBI): domain Eukaryota; kingdom Metazoa; phylum Chordata; class Actinopteri; order Cichliformes; family Pholidichthyidae; genus Pholidichthys; species Pholidichthys leucotaenia. The sequence continues at coordinate 45,512,757 of CM035846.1, read as the reverse complement.
AGCAGTATAATTAAGGCATTATTTATGTATGATGGTAAATTATTATTTTGAAATGCTTCTAAAACCATTTCCAAAAAAGGTTTTATTAATTTATTCTTAAATTTTTTATAAAGGTCAACTGGAAGACCATCTGGTCCTGCACTTTTTCCTGATTTCATATTATCAATGGCTAGCCCAACTTCTTCTTGACTAATTTTAGACTCCAATATCTCCCTGTTTTCATTTGGAATACACGGTATAGATAGTTCGTTCAAAAACCCATTTAGTTTTGTTAAATCAGATTCATTTTTGGTATCATATAATTTTTCATAGTAATCTCTAAAGGCTCTGTTAATTTCTAAAGGATCTATAACTACCTGTCCATTACTTATAATACTGGTAATTGGTGTTTTAATTTCTAATTGTTTAATCTGCCATGCTAATAATTTTCCTGATTTTTCACCTTGTTCATAAAAAGATTGTTTCAATCTTAGAAGACTCGAGGCAGCTCTATTCGCTGATTTTTTGTCGTATTCAGCTCTCAAAATCAGTAATTCATTCTCCAACCTTGGGTCACTTCCTGCATACACTTTTTCCTTAAGACTTTTTATTTTATGTTCCAATTTAGCTCTCTCTTCTCGAGTCTTCTTAGATTTTGATCCTGTATAACTAATAATATGTCCCCTAATAAAAGCTTTGAAAGCCTCCCACTTTACACATGCTGATGTTTGTGTAGTATTGATGTCAAAGAACTCGTCTATCTGTTTTTCTATATACTTGACAAATTCCTCATCCTGAAGCCATTTATGCTGAAATTGCCATCTACCTGATTCCTTTGTCAATTTTTTATCTACATATATTAGACAACAGGGTGCATGATCAGAGATCACGATGTTATCATAAAAGCAGTTTTGAATCTTGGACCTTAATTCTGTGGAAATCAAAAAATAATCAATACGTGAGAATGTCTTGTAGGTACTGGAATAACAAGAATAGGCTTTAACTTGTGGTTTCATTTCTCTCCATATATCTAACAATCTCAATTCTTTCATAAAATGATTAATAGTCATCCTACATCCATTGTGCGTACAATCCAGTCTTGTTGATCTATCTATACCTGGATTCAATGTACAATTAAAATCCCCTGCTATTATATGTTGCCCTGTAAGTGATGATAAGATAAGAAATAAATTAGCAAAGAACTTTTGATCATCTATATTGGGACCATATAAGTTCACAAGATTTATATTTTCTAATAGCAAAGAACCTTGAATGATTACATATCTTCCAAATTTGTCTCCAATTACATTTTTCACTTGAAAAGGAACTGATTTATGTATGAGAGTCATAACTCCCCTGGCCCGGGATGAGAATGATGAGGTGAATACACTTCCTTGCCATCTACTCCTAATTCTTTTTATATCCTCCTCTATTAAATGAGTTTCTTGTAAAAACACAATTTTTGAACCCATGTCTTTTATTTTATTCATAACTTGTTTAAGTTTTTTTAAATTTTGTAGACCTCTGCAATTCCATGAAGTTAAATTAAGATTAACACTTTGGTTTATGATCAATAGAGAGTTTGGGATTACCTTGCAGTGTAAACATGCTCATACAGAGAAGCAAAAACATGAGTGGTTGAACATTCATCCTACAAACTACACACAAACAAATTTCCCCTTCCCACACTTGTGGCAAACCCCCCAAAATCAAAAGAAAAATTCCGTCTCCCGATATAGCCATCGACCGCTCCACACCCACGGGGAACAGCCTAAGCCACTCCTTCTTCATCCTCCCAATCACCCTAACTCTACTGCTTTTAATGACGTAACATTAACTCTCCTCTGTAGTTTTCCAACTTAACTCCAAAATTTTTAACAACTTTGTACATCATAGTTTTTTTTTGTTTGTTTTGTTTTTGTTTTGTTTTTTTAATATATAATACAATCTATATTTTGTAAACTTACTATTTACTTCAAGTCAGTCAGATGCCTGTGCAAATGCTTAATTATTCTACCTTATATTTTGTTCATGCTTAGCTCCCACCAGTCTCTCCTTTTTCTTTGATCTTCTTGATGAACTCCTGCGCCTCCTCTGGGGTCTTGAAGATGTGGGTTCTGCCCTCATACATGGTCAGCAGTCTCGCAGGATAGATTACACCATGACGAACCCCAAGGTTGCGCAGCTCCTTACGTATGGGATCAAACTGCTTCCTCAATTGTTGGATTCCTATGGCCAAATCTGGGTAGAACCGCACCTGCTGGTCCTGGTGTTTAATCTCTCCTTTAGCTCGTGCAGCGTTGAAGATCTTCATCCTGTCTCTGTTGCTAAGAAACTTCATAATTAAGGTCCTCGGCGGTCCCTTATCTCTCCGTGGGCCAATACGATGTGCATTTTCCAGAACCACTGCTGATTGCAACTCCTCGCTGCCCAGCACCTCCGGAATCCACTTTTCCAGAAAGGAACATACGTCCCGACCTTCTGATTCCTCTGGAAGACCCACCAGCCTCAAGTTATTCTGTCTCGACCGAGATTCCAAATCCAAAATATTATTTTCCAGACATTTATTTTTTTTTTCCAAAGTGCGCACCTTTAATTGAAGACGGGTGACGTCATTTTCAGCACTAGCGAGACGGAGCTCCATCTGCGCCGTTCGTTCTACACAGTCACCCAATTCCTTTCTTATTCCTTCCAACGCTGTCATAATCCCATCAAATCTAGTGGAAAAGTCCGCTCTCATTGAACTCATGGCAGCCATCAGCGCATCTGCGCCACTCCCCGCAGACATCGCACCGTTGCCAGCCTCCTCCGCCATATATGGAGTTTTATTTGCTGCGTCACAGACCTGAAAGTCCGTTAATTTGGACTGTTTCGGCGGCTCGCTTTTTCCTTTACCTGGTTTTCCAGCCTTAGGCTTCGCCGACATATCCTCGCCCAAACGCTGGGATACGTTCTGTCCCAAATGAGAGAGTTATTTGCCGATTTTTTTTCTCCAGGAGCAGAGCAGAGTGAGACACGTCCGTCTTACGTGGCAGCCATAACCGGAAGTCCAGTTTAGGTCCAATGTTAACAAAAAAATTATTAAATTCATCTGCAGGTGAAGCTATATTCAGACTCTGAGTTGTTTTATTATTTTTTGGAATATTAGTTGGGTAGCTTGTATTTCTGCTTTTATTTCCAAGGATACTGTTGAGTATTGTCCATGTATTTTTAATATTGTCTTTGTTTTTCGCCAGTTCTTTACTGTAATAGTCTCTTTTACTACATCTTATTATATATGTTAACTTATTTTTGTGTGTTTTATACCGCTGCTCTGCTTCTTTTGTTCTTTTCTTTAGGAAAGCTTTATATAATAAGTTTTTCTTTTTACACGCCTTTTGTAGTCCTTTGGTTAACCATGGCTTATCAGCAAATTTGTGTTTAAGCTTTTTTTTTTACTAATGGGCAGTTTTTTTCATAAAGAGTGGTTACAATGTTTATAAATGTGTCATAGGCTTCATTTACATCTGATACATAGACTTCTGTCCAGTCTTGCTTCAGCAAGTCCTCTTTAAGAGAACTGATTGCATTTGGTGATTTATGTCTGAACGATTTTGAAATTTTTTCTGCGTTGGGCCCCGTGTGGCCATGGATAAGTGCAAAGGTTGGCAAGTGGTCACTTATATCATTTATCAATAATCCACTTTCTATTTTCTTATCGAAAACATTGACAAACAGGTTGTCAATAAGTGTAGCAGAGTGAACTGTGATTCTACTGGGATGTGTTATTGTGGGATATAGACTCATGCTGTACATAGAGTTCATGAACTCTGTAACTACATTTTGTTGATGTGGATTCAGTAAATCAATATTGAAATCTCCACAAATTGCTACCATTTTCTTACTAGTAATATTATTGTACAGCTCGACTAATTTATCTCTGAATGTCTCAATGCAAGTTCCCGGCGTTCTATATATGCAGCTTATGATTAGATTTTTTGTTTTGTCTAGGTCAATCTCAACAGTAACACATTCCAAAATCCCTGGTAGTGCTGAGGACATTTCATTTACAAGCTTACACCTGTACAAGTCATCAATATATAGTGCAACACCACCACCCTTTTATTGAGATCTGTTAATATAAAACATCTGATATCCCTCTATTGCCATCAGGGGAGCCAGTTCTTCATTAAGCCAGGTTTCAGAGACTGCAATAGCTGAGAATTTTCTGTCTAGCTGTTTTAAATAGTCCTGAATCTGTGGAAAGTTTTTGTTAAGACTTCTGCTATTGAAGTGTATTATTGACAGTTTACCATCTAATTGCACTTGACTTTTGAATTGTTTTTCAGTGTAATATTCACAGTGGTTATGAATATTATTGAAAAAGTGGTTATCAGGATCAATATCATTCTCCATCTCTTGTGGTTTATGTTCAGCATAATGGCATATTTTCAGAGTTTGAGTTTCCTCATTCTGTGTCAAATGACTTCCTCCAACTGGGGATAATTGATGTCTACTCGAGTCGGTCATAAGTTTTTGTTTATTTTGCTTATTTTTTTTAAAGTACTTTGGCATGGTGTGTCAAAAGAGCTATTCTTATCGTGTGTATGAATATGGATTATCATTGGCTCATAATTTTCTTAATCAGTGTTCATCTGTATTTATCTAAGTCAGTAGCATCTCTGATCATTATACTCTTTGCTTGCTCAGGTGATCCATTTAGTTTAATCCAAATTCTACAATTTCTTGTCCAGGTTGCTTGTATCTTATTTTGTTTTTTTAGCATCCGTGCCTGTCGTGCTAATTCAGCGTTTTTTTTTTGTCAGGTGTTCATTTAGGTAAACTTGAGTTTCCTTTAGCTTTTTGGCCTGCCTCAGTATGTTATTCTTTACCCTTCTGTTCACAAAGCGCATCACAATTGATTTCTTTGTTTTGTTATCTTTCTTCGGTAGAGCATAACAGGCTGAGATTGCATTGGCTTCTACCTTAATGTCTTTATTATTAAGGAACTGAAGCACTTGATTTTCTAAGGACAATGATTCACTCATGGGTGCATCTTCACCATTCAGTCCTGTTGCAGCATGGGCGTATGACTGATATCTGATGTCTAGTCCACTTATAACTAGGTCATCAATACGAGAACCTTGTTCAAGATCCTTGACGCGTTGCTCCAAAAGACGCCCGTGTTGCTCCAGGTCCATAATTTTTTTGTCTTTTTCTTGAATTATTAAATGTAGGGCTTGTACCTGTTCTATTAGGTCTATTATTTTGGCCTGCTGGCTAGTCAATTTGGCCAATTCTTCTGACATAAAGTTCAGAGATTTTTTGATTTCTTCCATTTCCTCTTTCTTTGGTGGCATCTTACTGACCTGTGGATAGAGATAAACAGAGAATCCGGCTAGGCCTCAACTAGCCCGGCCGCTGTTGGACTCGCCGCACCGAGCTCCTGCAAGCTCCTCCGCCGCACCGAGCTCCTGCACAGCTCCTCCGCCAAGTAACGCTGCACAGCTCCGCAGATCACCACCGTCGATCGCCGCCGCCTACCGCCGTCTGCCTGGCCGGTTATGCCGCACACCGCCGGCGCAGCCGAACTCCACCGATCACCGCCGCCGATCACCGCCGCTCGCCACCGTCTGGCTGGGTGGCACCTCCGCTAGGCCCCGTCTCCAACCGCCGTCAGTCTGGTAGTTCCTCAGCTGGGCCTCGCAACTGGGTTCCGACTCAGGCCACTGTCCTGCTGGGTCCAGGTGGCCCCCGTCTCTCACCAACGCCGCGCCCGAGCTCCCAACCGCCGCCTCGGTTGGTTCGGTTGGTTCCTCCGGTAAGCCCTCACCGGGGACTGAGCCGCTTCGTGTCGGAGTTTGGTCGGCGCCCTGGGGCCAGCGTTAAGCTAACTAGCGTTAGCTTGGCAATCGCTTCGGGCAGAGCGCAGCAGTTCTACCCGATTAAAGGGGCATTCCAACGGGATTCTGACGGAGGTGGAAATTCAGCTCATGGGTGTCCGTCACGAGCGCCGATTGCTGTTGGTTAGGTACTTTTAATGGGGAAATCAGCGAGTTTGTCTCAGCGCTGAAAAAGTGCGACCATCCTGGTCGCCATCTTGAATCTATCTATGTTAAGATAAGATAAGATAAGCCTTTATTAGTCCCACAATGGGGAAATTCCAGGATTTAAACAGCACAGGGATAGCAACACTCAGAGCAATAATTTAGAAGATAAGAAAATAAGAGCAGTGAATATACACTCACCGGCCACTTTATTAGGTACACCTGTCCAACTGCTCGTTAACACTTAATTTCTAATCAGCCAATCACATGGCGGCAACTCAGTGCATTTAGGCATGTAGACATGGTCAAGACAATCTCCTGCAGTTCAAACCGAGCATCAGTATGGGGAAGAAAGGTGATTTGAGTGACTTTGAACGTGGCATGGTTGTTGGTGCCAGAAGGGCTGGTCTGAGTATTTCAGAAACTGCTGATCTACTGGGATTTTCACGCACAACCATCTCTAGGGTTTACAGAGAATGGTCCGAAAAAGAAAAAATATCCAGTGAGCGGCAGTTCTGTGGGCGGAAATGCCTTGTTGATGCCAGAGGTCAGAGGAGAATGGCCAGACTGGTTCGAGCTGATAGAAAGGCAACAGTGACTCAAATAACCACCCGTTACTGTCATATCCGGCTCTAGGGAGCCGGGCAATCAGAGCCAGGGACAAGCCAGTGAGTCGTGATATTTTATTCAGGGTAAAGGGGAAGGGATGAGGAGAGCACAGATACTCATGCAGAGGTTCACTCACAGGTTGCACAGCGCAGAGGTAAGCAGCTCGTACCGGACGTGGGGGTAGCAAGACGTACATACTCACAGCGGGATACAAACACAGGAATGCTGCAAGAGGAGTATAAGCTGACACCAGACGAAGGGGCTTCAGCTTAGCAATGTGTTTATGTCGCAGCCCCGAGTCATCGAGGCTGCTCCTATTTATCCTCATTGGCAGCGCCCCAGCTGATGAAGACTAATTGGCCCCAGCCGTCCATAATGCTGCCAGCTGGGGGCCAGCTGAGACGCTGCTCAATGGGAAGCAGGGATGAGGGAAAACATGGGCTGAGTGCCGAGACGGCATCTCAACCCATGGTGACAGAGCCCCTCCCTCAAGGTCGGGCTCCTGAACGACCAGGAACATCCCAGCCCCCCCCCCCCCCACCTAGGGTGGGAGGAAGGGAGGCGGACCGGAGGGGAAGAAGCCAAGGGAAGGACAACACCAATGGGGCAATGTAGGGTAGCGGGAAAGAAAAACCCAAATACAATACTGACAAAACAGAATAATTAACCCAGGTACAGATGGGGAGAAGAACTGGGTCAGCACGCCGGTTACATACTACCCAGAGAGTACCAACCATGCGTGACCCAGAGCAAGGAAAAAAGAACCACCAAAAAGGTACAGGGCAAAAAATGCTGAGTACGGTTAAATAAAGGGGAACCTATACACAGCGCTAATTTAAGTACATACACACACAGTCACCAAGAAAAGTGAGGGTGACTGGAACAAATGACAATTATAGAGCATGGTGTTACGGAAAACAAGGCACATGACTATAATGAACCAACAGGACAAAAAAGAAATACTGAGTGCAGGCAAAGAAAAACCCACACACACGAATATATAAATACCCAGTCACCTAAGGAAATGAAAGTGACTGGAATAAATGGATAACTGCAGAGCATGGTGTTACGGAAAACAAAACATAACTCTACAATACAAAAAACGAGGCTAAAAACATGGCACAAAAAGTAAAATGCTGAGCATGAGCGATGGAAAACAGCACTATAAAAACGAATCCACCAACAGGACAAAACATTACACCCGAGTGACCTTAATAACAAAAGAAAAAGTGACACCCGAGGTGAATGGCAGGCAGAGTCCAAAAATGGCCGAGATGGCTCCAGAGATCTCCCCGCCCATTGTCCAGCTGGCGAATCAGGGAAAGAGAAGTGTTCGGACGGCGAACTCTGGACCCAGATCCCAGGAATCCAGTCCACCGGCAGCCGAACCAGGCTGCCCAGAGGGAAACAGACCAGTGGGGGGAACCAGATCACCGAACCGAAAGTTCTGTGGGTCGGGTCGTCGACCCGCATCACTCAACCACCAGGACCGTTGAGACGGGCGAAGGATCAGAGCGGATCCCGGTGGAAGAGGCTCAGGGGAGAGCCGATGACGAGGGCGGCGGGCGTCAGGCCGCAGGAAAACGGCCACCTCCTCACCGGACCTGGACAATACTGGGGCAGCACCCACGTCGGACCCCGATCGGGCCTCAGGCGAACCCATGTTGGACCCCGACTGGGTCTCGGGCGAACCCACGTTGAATACTGCACCAGAACCGACCTCCAACGTTGAACCCGGACCCTCCAGCACCACGAGGAACAGCAACTCCTTGCCGGTGACCCTGGAAGAAGGCTCAGAAGAGAAAACAGAACCGGGATCAGGATCACCGGCAGCGCCAGAACCCGGCGAGACGAGCTCAGACGCAGCGGACGGCTGCACCCGGCTCGTCTCCCCTGGAGATGGGCTGAAGTGCTCGGGGATAAAAAGAGAGAAAAGAAAGGAGAGCACTCGCCTGATCTCGGGTTCTGACGCCGTCCAGGACTGCGAAGATCCAGGATCCGTCGTCAGGAGGTCGTTGTCAGGCTCCCATCTAGCCGCGTCGGGCCCCGCAGCCAGCACGATGGTCAGCGCAGCTTGAGATCCCTCCAGCTCAGGTAACCCCGCCGACGATCCACTCGGCGTGAAGCCAGAAGAATCTCGTCCCGCCGGACCGAACCGCTCCTCCGTGGAGACCCGGGGACGCTCAGTCGTCGGCGTAGACTCCACGCAGCAGTCAGTCCCCCTCCTCCGTCCGCAATGTAGCTGCGGAACCACAGGCCCTCTCCATATCCCACCACATTGACCCGGAGCCGGGGACCGCTCGGCGGAGAGAGACACAGAGGATGCGGGATTAGGCATACAGGTTACAGCAGGTGGGGAGAGTTCAGGGAGCTGCGAACCCTGAACTTCTCCTCCAGGGATGTGACAGAGCAAATCATTAAGCAGGTGTGAAAAAACAATGACTTGCCTGCCCCCTGGAGGTTGAGTATCGCCTGCTGTAGTGGAATCTGCTTCTTCCTCTCCCCGCCCGGCGATAACGAAGGACCCCCCGGGAATTCGTCTGAGGGTCGCTCGCGTTGTCTCCAGCAGAGAGCTCACCAGGCCGGGATTCCAGGCACACACAGCGGTCAGGAAGCGCGTCGAGGAGGAGGGGGAAACAGCCGGGGTGAGCCAGCCCGAATGTCCAGGAATGACAGCGGGGGAACGAGGCTCAGGGGACGAGGCTGTAGAATCTCCACACTGACGAGGCGAAGGGATGACAGCTGCGTGGGAGGAACGGTCCTGACGATGACCCAGAACTGGATCCGGACGAGGTTCGTGCAGAGGTGACTTGGCGATGTGATGACGACTACTCCCAGGGGACGAAGCGAGGGGGAAACCCAGGATTCGCCGCTCCAGATCGGAGATCGAGACGAGGAAGGCGTCGAGCACGGGAAAGCTTCGTAGCCCTGAAGTCCTCACCATCAATCTCACTGCCGCCGCCACATGCCTGAAGGTGGTGACAGGAAACACAGTAGAGCTCGCGACAGCCACTCGACCCCGGACATAACTGCTGTCAGCTGCGGCTCCTTGAAGGGAATCCCGAGTGACGTGGCGCAGGTCGGGGGAAGTCCTCTGGTTGGCGCGAACTCCCGGACTGGAATGGCGGCAGGAACGGGACTCCGAAGCGGGGAAAGACGTCGCCCACTTCGACTCCCTGCCGGGATTTCCATCCACCCCGTGGAGCTTTTCTCGCTGTGTACCTGCAGCGTCTATCCTGGCACTGTCCTCCAGATGGTACAGAGAGTGAGGGTGACAGTCCAGGAGTTCCTCAGCACGGCCCGGATGCCAGCGTCTCGCGTTGGAGGCGTCGTGCAGGGTGAAGAACGTCCCGTCGACAGCCTCCGAGATGGACCTCAGCTCGTCGCCCTGGCGCCGGAAGTGACTCCTGGGAAACGGCATGCTAGCAGCGCTGACACCCGGACAGAAAGGTACATTTCCACGGCGACTCACGGCCGCCGGTAGCTCTTCTGGCTGCGACATACTGTCATATCTGGCTCTAGGGAGCCGGGCAATCAGAGCCAGGGACAAGCCAGTGAGTCGTGATATTTTATTCAGGGTAAAGGGGAAGGGATGAGGAGAGCACAGATACTCATGCAGAGGTTCACTCACAGGTTGCACAGCGCAGAGGTAAGCAGCTCGTACCGGACGTGGGGGTAGCAAGACGTACATACTCACAGCGGGATACAAACACAGGAATGCTGCAAGAGGAGTATAAGCTGACACCAGACGAAGGGGCTTCAGCTTAGCAATGTGTTTATGTCGCAGCTCCGAGTCATCGAGGCTGCTCCTATTTATCCTCATTGGCAGCGCCCCAGCTGATGAAGACTAATTGGCCCCAGCCGTCCATAATGCTGCCAGCTGGGGGCCAGCTGAGACGCTGCTCAATGGGAAGCAGGGATGAGGGAAAACATGGGCTGAGTGCCGAGACGGCATCTCAACCCATGGTGACAGTTACAACCAAGGTAGGCAGAAGAGCATCTCTGAACCACAGTACGTCGAACTTTGAGGCAGATGGGCTACAGCAGCAGAAGACCACGCTGGGTGCCACTCCTTTCAGCTAAGAACAGGAAACTGAGGCTACAATTTGCACAAGCTCATCGAAATTGGACAATAGAAGATTGGAAAAACGTTGCCTGGTCTGATGAGTCTCGATTTCTGCTGCGACATTCGGATGGTAGGGTCAGAATTTGGCGTCAACAACATGAAAGCATGGATCCATCCTGCCTTGTATCAATGGTTCAGGCTGGTGGTGGTGGTGTAATGGTGTGGGGAATATTTTCTTGGCACTCTTTGGGCCCCTTGGTACCAATTGAGCATCGTTGCAACGCTACAGCCTACCTGAGTATTGTTGCTGACCATGTCCATCCCTTTATGACCACAATGTACCCAACTTCTGATGGCTACTTTCAGCAGGATAATGCGCCATGTCATAAAGCTGGAATCATCTCAGACTGGTTTCTTGAACATGACAATGAGTTCACTGTACTCAAATGGCCTCCACAGTCACCAGATCTCAATCCAATAGAGCATCTTTGGGATGTGGTGGAACGGGAGATTCGCATCATGGATGTGCAGCCGACAAATCTGCGCCAACTGTGTGATGCCATCATGTCAATATGGACCAAACTCTCTGAGGAATGCTTCCAGCACCTTGTTGAATCTATGCCACGAAGAATTGAGGCAGTTCTGAAGCCAAAAGGGGGTCCAACCCGTTACTAGCATGGTGTACCTAATAAAGTGGCCGGTGTGTACATATGTACACATAAATATATATACACACAGTGCAGAGCATCGCTAGATGGAATAAACAGCATAACCGTCTATTTAGTTACCCTACATGGTATGATTATGTACCCATACATATTGTCACCCTCCATAGTGACTGATATTGTCCTAGTTGTATACTGGAGGGGACCATTTGTGTAAGTCTGTTGCGTCTTTTGCATTTAATACTACTAGGTCGTCATGTTTTTTGCTATCTCTGCGAGCAGTCCTGCTTAGGTTATACAGTCTAACAGCCGTAGGTAGGAAGGACCTGCGAAACCTCTCGGTTGCGCACCTAGGATGATGTAGTCTACTGCTAAATGAGCTCCTCAGTGCGTTCAGTATGTCCTGCATGGGGTGGGACTCGGACTCCAGCAGAGATGACAGTTTAGCCTCCATCCTTCTCTCCCCTATCTCCTCCACTGGGTCAAGGTGTTGCCCCAGGACAGAGCTAGCTTTCTTGATTAGTTTGTTCAGTCTCTTCCTATCAGCTGCTGTAATGCCGCTGCCCCAGCAGACCACTCCAAAAGTGATGGCTGATGCCACCACCGTGTTGTAGAATGTCTTCAAGAGCACCCCTTGTACACCAAAAGACCTGAGCCTCCTCAGTAGGAACAGCCTGCGCTGTCCCTTCTTGTAGAGTGCGTCGGTATTGTGTGACCAGTCTAGTTTATTGTTCAGATGAACACCCAGGTACTTGTAGGATGTCACCATCTCAATGTCTGTTCCCTGTATGTTTACTGGTGCTATGAGGGGTTGTCCTTGCCTGCGGCAGTCCACCACCAGCTCCTCGCGTTAATCTGGAGGCATTTCCGATGGCACCAGTCCACAAAGTCCTGGATAAGTTCTCTGTACTCAGCTTCATCTCCGTTGGAGATAAGGCCAACGATCACAGAGTCGTCAGAGAACTTCTGTAGATGGCAGTGTGTTGTGTTGTGTGAGAAGTCCTCAGTATAAACGGTGAACAGGAAGGGAGCCAAAACCGTTCCCTTGGGGGCCCCCGTGCTACCGATGATTGTGTCGGACACACAATCCCAGGTTCTCACAAGCTGTGACCGGTTAGTGAGATAGTCCAGGATCCATGATGACAGGTGCTGGTCCACCCCTGTGCACAGCAGCTTGTCCTTCAGGATCATCGGTTGGATGGTGTTGAAAGCACTGGAGAAGTCAAAGAACATGATCCTCATCGCGTTCCCGGGCTTCTCCAGGTGGGACAGAGAACAGTGAAGGAGGAAGATCACTGCATCCTCCACCCCAGTGCCATGCTGGTAGGCGAACTGGAGTGGATCCATCGCTGGTCCCACCAGGTGGCGGAGGTGAGCAAGGAGCAGTCTCTCCAGGGTCTTCATCATGTGAGACGTCAGGGCCACTGGTCTGTAGCTGTTCAGGTCTTTGGGGTGGGAAGTCTTTGGTACAGGTACCACACAAGATGTTTTCCACAACTGTGGTACCCTCCCCAGCTTCAGGCTCAGGTTGAAGATGTGCTCCACAATCCCACACAGCTGGTTTGCGCAGGACTTGAGGAGCTTCGCGCTGATGCCGTCTGGTCCCAACGCCTTCCTCGCCTTGATCTTCCTCAGCTCCATCCTCACCTGGGTCTTAGTGAGGGTCAGGTTGGGGTGCTGTGTGCTGGGAGTGGGGGGGGTGTTGGTGGAGTGGGGTGTGGACAGCAGGTCTTGATGACTTTAGAGGCAGCAGTGGTTGGTGTGCAGTCGGGGGGGGGGGGGGGGAGGGCGGTTGGTCAAACCTATTAAAAAACAGGTTCAGCTTGTTCGCCCACTCCCTGCCCCCCGTGGCCTGGGAGGTATTCGGGAGCCCAGAGATGGTTTTAAGGTTTCTCCAGACCCTGCCGATGTCGCTCTGTTGCAGCTTGTCCTCCATCTTCTTCCTGAAACTGTCCTTGCCTTCTCTGATCTTCCTCCTCAGCTCCCTCTGTACGGACTTCAGCATCTCCCTGTTCCCCGACCTGAAGATCCTCTTCTTCTCTCTCAGAAGTGTTTTAATCTCAGGGTTGATCTAGGGTTTGTTGTTTGAGCAACACCGTATTGTCTTGGTGGGTACGGTGTTGTCCACACAGAAGTTGATGTAGACCTTGATGGTGTGAGTGAGGCCATCGATGTCCTCACCATGTGGATCGCAGAGCTGCTCCCAGGCAGTGGTTTCAAAACAGTCCTTCAGAGTGTCCATTGCCTCCTCAGACCATAACTTCCCCGTGCATATCATATATAAACTATAGAATTTCCAGAAAATGTATATCACGACATATATCGTCATCGTCAAATAAGATTATTTATATTGTGATATGAAATTTTGGCCATATCACACAGCCCTAATTGGGATCAAGGCCTGTGTAGACATTTTGGGATTTCACTGTTATTTTAGTGGGTTATGTATGATTTCTGACAGTTTGTTATCTGTAAAGTCACCTCATTTGGATTGGCTGTACTGTTCAATTAGGTCATCAGGTCATTACTGAGCAGACCTGATACAGTCCGGCCTCCTCGATAGTCTGGAACACCCTCTTCTCGGAGGAGAAGAGGAAGCAGACAACCTCAAACATGGCATGGCCATCAAAACAGAGCTCTAATAGAAATTAAGTAAAAGGTAGGGTGGGGTGAACTGGGGCTCAGTAGCATTTAAAGCAATATGCCATAAAAACAGCCCGTTTTGAGGAGAGCTCCTTCCTCATGTGTAAAATGGTCCTGCAGTAAATAAACCCTGATGTTTTGACCAAATCATGTCGGACATTCCATTAACACCTCTGGGAGCTGTGTCAACATGTGGCTATTTTTGCATTTATGAAATAACAGAACAAGTCGTTGCCTAGTAACAGACAGAATCCCTCATGTATGCAGGTGCAGCTTCTCATTCATTCACTGTTTCTTTGTTAAGTGACTTGAACTTCTTGTGACATTTTTTAATGGATGATTTTCCACTTCCGTAGATCTTCCTTCTGTTCCACCTTCACTCATTAGTTTCCACTGCAGTCAAACATCCATGTTATTCTCTGTTTTTCCTGTCATAGCAACCCATCTACAGTGTTAACGGTACTGAGGGTATGAGTTATAAGGAGAAAAAAACAACACTTCAGTTAAGTGTGATGAGAATAAGTTGTATTTCTGCTGAATCCGTAAATAGATGAATTGTCGTCGGCCTCCGTCGGTCTATGATGACCATGGAAGAGAATCCTAAACGTCTACTCTGTTGGAACAGCACCGCCTGTGGCTGAACAGGCCGATGCGCACCGGTGTTCTACCTTCCAGCGTTGGGCGTTGGTAGGATTCAAGCCTGGGCAGTAAGATATGGAGGACAAGATGTTACCCATGCAGCATGTCCCCCCTCTCCTTGTCACTGATGAATCCAAAGGAACAGCAGGGCTGCTATAGTTTGGCGCCAGCGCCATCGCAGGAGCTGCCAGAACGATGTTGAGCACAACAGAGAACTGCCTTAGGGGCTCCAGCTCCGGATTTTTCCTCAGGGTTGACTCCCGAAGCCTTTCCTGTGACCGGGTGTGCCGCAAGGCAGCGGAGGTTTGAAATCAGGGTTTACCTTCCCCTAGATGGGCTACCTTCTCAGGTTGACGAGCCACCATCTACCCGAAGCATCTGGTTTTAAGGCGCCAGAGATCCGCCCTCGCCCCTTCTCCTACTAGTAAAAGCAGTTCCGCCGGGCTTAGAGACTAAACCACACGGGCAGGCTAGGAGTTGGACTTAGTTGTCAGAGGCTTTTTGAGACACATGCCGTAAGGAGCATTTTATGGGCACTGGGAGCTTAACCCCAGTGCCGCTCCTGGCTATGACAACCTTGGAACCAATAGATGAATATTAATTTTATTAATATATTTTATTATATTTAATGCAGAAGTTGCACTAAACTTTTTTGTTATCTGTCATTTTGACAGACAGGAAATATCATAATCTTTTATTATCCATCATTTTAATTGACTTTAGTTAGATCACCTTCAGTGTACTCTGTCAAATGAAAGACATGCTGTGTTCGAAATGCTCACTCCTTCCCCATATATTGTACTATATAGTGAATCAGCCATCTTGTAGTACTGTTCAAAATCTTAACTGAAAATTTAATTCACTATATAGTACACTCAAAATATCCCGCAATGCATTTTGAAAAGTAGTGTACAACGGATGGTCACTACATTAGCCAATATATCCCATAATGCAGTGCGCAGCCAACGGAGCTTCACATCACAACATAAACTACCTTAAGGTATTTATATTTATTAGTTCAGCAAAAACGATTTGATTGAATACATATTTACAACAAATTACATGTAGGTATTCATCTTTTTTTTTTTTTACCACCGTTAGTCTGTTACGTTTTACTGTCTCACATGATGACGTCATTAACCATGCCGGGAAAACAAGCCAGTAGTGTCTCAAAGCGGTTGATTTTATTGTTATATTGAGTTTACTATATAGTCCACTATATCTAAATTCACTATGTAGCGAGTAGGGAGGGAGTGAGTGAACATTCCGAACACAGCCAGTTTTCTGAAAAAAATCTGTCAATGAAGGACAATTTTCAGTTAATGCATCCTCTGATTTCATGCTAATACTTTCTATAAAGTAGAGCACACAAATGCAACAAGTCCCCCCAGCTACTTGGGGCGAGCAAGTTATAAGTTCATCCTTGACGTTTTTAGGGGGAGAATTAAAATGACCTTCAGCATTTTTTTCTTGTAAATTTGTAATTTTTTCATAACAAGTTCTCAGATTTCTCACTAACTTTTTTAACCCGTGAATTTGTTACTTATTTTGAGCTCTTTCCAGCAAAGCTGAAAGGAGCGTTTTTGTGGGGAAGAGATAAGATTTTTTTTTTTCATTTAAAGCACGTTTCAAATTCTAGGATTGCGCCATTTTATGTGGCCCACTGGAGCTTAAAAAGAGTATGATTTTCTTCAAAATACGATTCTGTGCCACATTAGAGTGCAGTGACAGTTATTGACATGTCCCATAATGCATTGTGGTTCTGTCATTGGCCTAACCAGGGAGCGACAGTGTTCCGACATCAGTCATTACCAATACCAAAATAAATTATTTTTTCCAGTTGAGTGATGGGGTAGGGAAGAAAATGTGCAAGAAAAGAAAAGGTGATGCAGAGGAAAGGCAATATAAAGACAAATGGGAAGTGGACGCATGTTTGGGCTGAAAAGAGACAAACCAGTGTGTCTCTGGAATGGAATTTACGTCGGCATTTTGAAACCAAACACAGAGCCAGGTATGCTAACTGTAGCCACCAAGAAAAGTGAAAAGGCACACGAATTAAAAAGCAGACTGCAGTCTCAGCAGAATATGTTTGCAAAAGTTGCAGCAAAAAATGATGCCACTGTAGGGGGCAGTTTTATTGTAGCTGAGGAAATTACCACAGCTTCCAAGTGTTTTTCAGAAGGTGCATGTTTAAAGCAGTGGATGATGAACGTATGGGTATTAGCAGCACTTCTAATGACACTGGGGGGCAAAAGCAGAGGGGAGGACAAAGTGTCGGAAAGAGCCTGATACCTATACGTATACAGTCATGTGAAAAAATTTGGACACCCCTTTAAATATTCAGTCCTTTATTAAGAAATGTTCTTGTATCTACAGTATGTCTAACCTTGTTTTTTTTATTTGCATTTTTTACATTTATTTTTTACATTTATTTTTTTTTCTCTCGGCGCCACACGAGTAGGCTGCCTTTTGCAACAGCGGCTCGATTCCGAGTCTTTTTCCCTTCCTCTCTCTTTTGATTCGTCTTTTTTTTTCACCCCACTTATATCACGGACACACAGATCGTCCCAAATGTCTCCTGAGCCGGTGGACGGAGCCACTGTTTATAGCAGGATACAATACAGCAGGGAAGAGCTGCTAGCATTCAACCGCCACCCGGTCCCATTGGAAAAACTCGACATACCGAGAGAACTGAGGTGAAAACGCCGCGGCTGCCGGGCTGGAGTAAGGCGGAGGACAAAAAATATAAGGTACAGACCCTCCCTTCCATCTGTTGTCATGGGAAATGTACGGTCGATACTGGGAAAGTTAGATGAGCTAGCGGCTATCTCCCGTTATGATAGCACATACCGGGAGTGCTCTCTCCTTTTGTTTACTGAGACGTGGCTAACTGAACTAGCAGCAGATGCTAACATTGAGCTGGAGGGTTTTCACATGATACGAGCTGACCGAACACCAGACAGTGGCAAAGCAAGGGGTGGTGGAGTGATAATGTATGTTAACAACAACTGGTGCAGACCGGGACATATCACTGTTAAACAACGACACTGCAGCAAAGACATTGAGTTGCTAGCTGTTAGCATGAGGCCTACATATCTCCCGAGAGAACACTCACACGTGATCTGCATTGTTGTTTATGCAAATCCGACGGCGAACGCTGGGACAGCGCGTGACGTCATCCATTCAGTAACCAGCAGGCTGCAGACAGAACACCCAGATGCTCTTCTCCTCATCTCAGGCGATTTCAACCATGTTTCACTATCTCCCATTCTACCCACGTTCACCCAGTATGTCACATGCCACACTAGAGACAATAAAACACTGGATTTATTCTACGCAAACACTAAGGAGGCGTACACCTCATCACAACTCCCCCCACTCGGGAGATCGGATCACAACTTGGTTCATCTCCGGCCGGTGTACAAACCCCTAGTGCACAGACAACCTCCGGCCATGCACACTGTGGAGTTATGGTCTGAGGAGACAATGGACACTCTAAAGGACTGTTTTGAAGCCACCGCCTGGAAGCAGCTCTGCGATCCACATGGTGAGGACATCGATGGCCTCATTCACACCTTCACGGGCTACCTCAGCTTCTGTGTGGACAAATCCGTTCCCACCAAGACCATACGGCGTCACTCAAACAACAAACCCTGGATCAACCCTGAGATAAAAACACTTCTGAGAGAGAAGAAGAGGATCTTCAGGTTGGGGAACAGGGAGATGCTGAAGTCCGTACAGAGGGAGCTGAGGAGAAAGATCAGAGAAGGCAAGGACAGCTTCAGGAAGAAGATGGAGGACAAGCTGCAACAGAGCGACATCAGCGGGGTCTGGAGAAACCTCAAAACCATCTCGGGGCTCCAGAATACCTCCCCCCAGGCCACGGGGGGCAGGGAGTGGGCGAACAACCTGAATCTGTTTTTCAATAGATTTGACCAGCCGCCCTCCCCCCTGTCTGCACAACAACCACTGCTGCCTCTAAAGAAATCAAGTCCTGCTGCCCACTCCCCACTCCACCAACACCCCCCCACTCCCAACACACAGCCCCCCATCCTGACCCTGACCGAGACCCAGGTGAGGACGGAGCTGAGGAAGATCAAAGCGAGGAAGGCGCCGGGACCGGACGGCATCAGTGCAAAGCTCCTCAAGTCCTGTGCAGACCAGCTGTGTGGGATTGTGACGTATATCTTCAACATGAGCCTGAAACTGGGGAGGGTACCACAGCTGTGGAAAACATCTTGTGTGGTACCTGTACCAAAAACTTCCCACCCCAAAGACCTGAACAGCTACAGACCGGTGGCCTTGACGTCCCACTTGATGAAGACCCTGGAGAGACTGCTCCTTGCTCACCTCCGCCCCCTGGTGGAACCAGTGATGGATCCACTCCAGTTCGCCTACCAGCATGGCATTGGGGTGGAGGATGCGGTGATCTTCCTCCTTCACCGTTCTCTGTCCCACCTGGAGAAGCCCGGGAATATGGTGAGGATTATGTTCTTTGACTTCTCCAGTGCTTTCAACACCATCCAACCGATGATCCTGAAGGACAAGCTGCTGCGAGCAGGGGTGGACCAGCACCTGTCATCATGGATCCTGGACTACCTCACGAACCGGCCTCAGTTTGTGAGAACCCGGGACTGTGTGTCCGACACGATCATCAGTAGCACGGGGGCCCCCCAGGGAACGGTGCTGGCTCCCTTCCTGTTCACTCTTTATACTGCAGACTTCTCACACAACACAACACATTGCCATCTACAGAAGTTCTCTGATGACTCTGCGATCGTTGGCCTCATCTCCAATGGAGATGAAGCTGAGTACAGAGGGCTTATCCAGGACTTCGTGGACTGGTGCCATCGGAACTGCCTCCAGATCAACGCGAGGAAAACTAAGGAGCTGGTGGTGGACTGCCGCAGGCATGGGCAGCCCCTCACAGCACCAGTAAATATACAGGGAACAGACATCGAGATGGTGACATCCTATAAGTACCTGGGTGTTCATCTGAACAATAAACTAGACTGGTCACACAATACTGACGCACTCTACAAGAAGGGACAGCGCAGGCTGTTCCTGCTGAGGAGACTCAGGTCTTTTGGTGTACAAGGGGCGCTGCTGAAGTCATTCTATGACACGGTGGTGGCATCAGCCATCACTTTTGGAGTGGTCTGCTGGGGCAGTGGCATTACTGCAGCCGATAGGAAGAGACTGAACAAACTGATTAAGAAAGCTAGCTCTGTCCTGGGGCAGCGCCTTGATCCGATGGAGGAGATAGGAGAGAGAAGGACGGTGGCTAAACTGTCATCTCTGCTGGAGTCCGAGTTCCACCCTATGCAGGACATACTGGATGCACTGAGGAGCTCATTTAGCAGCAGACTACATCATCCCAGGTGCACAACCGAGAGGTTTCGTAGGTCCTTCCTACCAACGGCTGTCAGACTGTACAACCTAAGCAGGGCTGCTCGCAGAGATAGCAAAAAGACGTAACAAACTAATAGTTTTTTGAATGCAAAAGATGCAATAGACTTACACAATGGTCCCCTCCGGCATACAACTAGGAACATACCGGTCGCTATGGAGGGTGAGAATATGTATGGGCACATAATCATACCATGTAGGATAACTAAGTAGACGGTTATGCTGTTTCATCCCATCTAGCTACAATGCTCCGCACTGTGTTTTTATATATCTACATATTATTCCATCTAGCTACATTGCTCCGCACTGTGTGTGTTTATATACTTGCATATTTATTCCACCTAGCTGCAATGCTCCGTACTGTGGGTGTTTATATATTTACATATTTATTCCATCTAGCTACAATGCTCTGCACTGTGTGTTCATATACTCATATATTTATTCCATCCAGCTACAATGCTCTGCACTGTGTGTCTGTGTGTGTGTGTATATATTTATTTTATAGTAATATGTACATATGTATATTAGCTGCTCTTGCTTGCTTGTTTTTTTCTTGCCTTCTGATTGTTGCTCTGAGTGTTGCTATCCCTGTGCTGTTGCAATCCTGGAATTTCCCCGTTGTGGGACTAATAAAGGCTTATCTTATCTTATCTTATCTTATTTTAGCCATTGTAAGTGGGAATGAATGTGGGGGTGTCCTAATAAAGATGGGGGGTGTCCTAACTTCTTCTTCACTATTTGTTTAGGATTACATTTTACAGAAAATTTGAAAAAAGTCTTTCATTCATTTTTAATTGTTTAGTTGTATTACATGAATCTCCCAGTATTTTTAACATCAATATTAAATATCCTTATGCCCAAATATGTAAAAAAACAACAACAACAACACACACACAGGCTTATACAGGGTGTCCTAATTTTTTCATATGACTGTATATGCAGAGTCTTCCCCTGGGCCATCCGGACTGCAAACAGCCAGAGGTCCATTCCCTCCCCTCCCCCTCCCCCCCACAGCTCACATATACATAGAACCGAGGACCTTTTAATGATTTAATTTAAAAAAAACCTCATGTGTTTTTGCACTCTGCACTTTTCAGTCCATAAATCCATCTGTTGAGCCACTACTAAAATGTGTATTTATACTTCTTATATTATTCTAGTTTAATTGTGTGCTATTTCTATTTAAATGTGTGCCTATATATCTATGTTCTTATTACCTCTGCCAAGGAGGTTATGTAATCGGGGTGGTTTGTCTGTCTGTCTGTCTGTTCATCTGTTTGTTTGTCTGTCTGTTAGCAGGATTACGCAAAAACTACTGGATGGATTTTGATGAAATTTTCACCAGATGTGGTTCTTGGGCTACAGAGGAAGCCACTACATTTTGGTGTTGCTCTAAGAATGCATATCTCCGCCCATGCTCTTATCGTCTCAAAGTGTGTTAGCAACAATACTCCAAAACTAATGGACGGACTTTGATGCAGTTTTCACCAGAAGCGGCTCTAGGCTACCACACAAACCCATTACATTTTGGAGATAATCCATGAGGAACGGAAGGAGCCTTGATGGAGGTATGCTCTCTCTCAGTGCTTTTCTAGTATTTACATATACTTTTCTATACCAGTGTGCACAGTACGCTGGGTGGAACACCCACAATTTCGTTGTACTTACAACTGTACAATGACAATAGAGCGTATGCACATGATGTCACCAAACAGAACTCATGGCAGTTGCAAAACACTGAGTGGCGACATTAGGGTGTATGCAGTAAAACACAAAAAACACAAGAGTATTAAGTAACAGCAGTACACATTGTATTGTTTTGCACTGTAGAGAGCTAATCTTATCATTCCATCTTGTATTAATTGACAAACAACAGATAAATAAATATTTAAAGGTTCAAAACCAGTTCTTCACTTCTGTGCTCTTACCCACACATCATTACACTCAAGTAAATGGTGTGATATTAACATCTAAAGTAAAAGAAAAAGATACTCAGTGTAGTGCTGTGACAAAATATTTTGTGTGATTTTTATGTTTTGCTGCATACAAAATACAGCTGAAACATGTGTTTGCCACTCAGTGCTGCGTATCTATGGTAACTGCCCAGTTACAGCTGCGATCTGGCCTCCGCAGCAAATAGGTTCTCATCAATTTTCTAATCCCCACCTGGTCCGGACCACTGCAGAACGAATCCGGCTCATCAGCTTCGGTTCGCAATGAGTCTATTTTTGATGGATGCCGGAGCCAATCAGCAAGGAAATCCTGCAGTATCTCGCGGTATTTAATAGCCATTTGTTCATTAAAAATGATTTAAGGATCATCCATTATTTTCTGAGGTCTTCTCCTTCATCACTGTGTCAGAGAAGGTAAAAACTTGACTTAACACCCAACCGCTTCATAGATTTAAAATTAACAGGCTACTTATGTTTTATTTACAGCCCAAAAATCCAGGTGGGGAGCCGCTACATCACACTTCCTTGTTATTAATATGTGATCACAATCGGTTCTTCTCGGTCAGTCTCTGGTCTTTCTCGAGATCTTGCGTTATTTTGTATAATTCTCACGTGATCTCGTATTTCAAACTCTGGTCCTTGATCCATGCCGCTGCAAAACACAAATCAGAGCTGCTAGGGATGAATGCAAGGGGCCATCCGCACTGCATCTGCAACGGACTGCATCTGGAGTCAGTGAGTGGCAAAAAGGAGTGTCAACATTAGGGTGTATGTAGTAAAACACGAACTATACACACAATATTCAGTCACAGCAGTACACAGAGTACCTGCTTGCAATGTGGAGAGCTAATCTTATCATTCCATCTTGTATTAATTGGCAAAAAATTAAATAAATAAATAAAGGCTCTGTCCAGTTCTTCACTTACCCTGTGCTCTTTGGTCTTTACCCACACACCACTACAGTCAAGTAAATGGTGTGGTATTAGCATCTGAAGTAAAAAAAAAAAAGGGTACTTTGCACTGCTGTGACTAAATATTTTGTGTGATTTTTTATGTTTTGCTGCATACAAAAAGCTGTCACATGTGATTGCCACTCAGTGTTGTGTTGCTATGGTAACTGTCCTGTATCTGCCAAGGAATTCTGTTCCATGCATCACTTCTATAAAGCCTATTTATACAACAGTTAGTTCCGACTGAGCAATTTGATTAGACAATAGGGATTCCAGGAGTTTCTATAATCCGTGATTGGATATGTATCACTCCGCTTCAAAGGTGTTCTAGTAACATTAATTACTAACACTATTTTTCAATCAACTCTGACAACTGCAGTATTGTTTTGGATACCTTAATTCCACAGTGAAGCACTGTTTGACAAAAAATTAAACATCCGTGACCTGGAAGTCCCACCCTTTTGCAATGGTCTACTTCCGTCTACCCAGTCATTTTACATTAAGTGATTTCACGTCTGTTTAAAAAAATAGGCAGTGCTACAGTTCAATATTGTCTCGATTAACAAACCACAATGCTTTTGTGGTGATGGACTCTATTTCATCTGAAAATGTGAAGAAAAGCAAGCAAAATGTGTTCAATCACTAGCATGCTAACTACTAGCTTCTGGTGACTGGATATATTTTTATCTGGGATTTTCTGAACAGGTATGTTTTATAAACACTTATTACGTTTGCACTTGACAATATTTTAATTGATTACATGTGTGTGAAATGACAATTGAAGGTCTTCATGCTATTGATATGTTTAGCAAATTACTGGCTAGATTTAGAGACTATTTTTTTTCTCAGCTGTGCAAAATAACTGGTTAAACAAACAAATAATAATATTTTGTCCAGTATTGCTGTGTTAATAAATTTTGGTTTGCCGGAACTGTTGTATAAAAGCAGTATTACACTCGACGTCGTTACAGTATCATGATTATAACTAACTACAGCTTGTGATTTTAGTAGCTGCGGCTGTGATGCGGAGGCCATTAAGAGTATCACAGCTGCAGTTACTATAATCATGATACCGTAACTCCATCTTGTGTAATATTGCTTAGTTCAATTCTGTTCTATTCTTAGGGTGCTTTCATACCTAAATTTGTTCATTTTGGTTCAAATCAGTTTGAAAAGTTTGTTACTTTGTATCATTTTCTCCTCGGTTTGGTTCCCTTTCACACAGGGAAAAATTCAAGCAGGCTAAAAATGTGTCACATCAGATCACACAAGAATCACGTGAGAAGGTTCTGTCTTCTCATTGGCCCAGCTGCTTTTGCCATGGGAACAAGAAAAGTAACTATAGGGAAGTTAGTTTCCTTACCATAGTTGCACAGAAATCTGTGATCCATCAGAATGTGACTGCATACGGTGATATTGTACATAGTCTGCATGTGTGTGTAAAAAAAAAAAAAAATCAGAAACAGAAGCTTCTAGATTAATTGAGAGGTAAACAGAGTTTGTGAAATAGTTATTTTACAATTTTGTATTTATTAAGCAGAAGAAGTAATAAGGTGGCAGATTGTGAGGGGTCACAGATTTCTGGGCAACACTAAAGCGCCTCATTTTATTCAGTGCATTTTACACTTTATTGTCCTTCTCACAGAGCTTTTTAGAGTTGTTGCGGCATTGAGCAGCTGATTCTTGAATCCCCCTTTCCACGAACCGTTTGCTAATGAGTGCTTTTCTGCTTTTCTGTATTTTGGATTGAGGAGCATTTATTCAATTCAATTTTCAATTCAACTTTATTTATATAGCGCCATTTCACAACAACAGTCATCTCATAGCACTTTCAACTGTAGGGGGAACCCCCACAGTTGCAGAAAGACTCCAGCAATCAGGCGATCCCCTGTGAGCAAGCACTCGGTGACGGTGGAGAGGAAAAAACTCCCTTTTAACAGGAAGAAACCTCCAGCAGAACCAGGCTCAGGAGGGGCAGTCATCTGCTGCGACTGGCTGGGGGGTGAGGGGACAGAGAAGATGAAAAGAACAGACAGTAGAGAGCAAACAGCATGATGGGGGACTCAATCTATGGGAGAGAACAAGCAGATGTTAATAACCAGCAAAAAAAAATATTTCATTGAGAGTGAAGAAAGGAGTGAGGCCCAGTGCATTATTAGAGGTCCCCCGGCTGTCTAAACCTATTAGAAGCATAAGTAAGGGAGGGTTCAGAAACACATGATCCTTCCCTAATTGTAGGCTATATCAAAAAGGTAGGTTTTAGCCCTATTCTTAAAAACAGAGATCGAGTCTGACTCCCGAATCCAGATTGGCAGCTGGTTCCACAGGAGAGGAGCTTGATAACTGAAGGCTCTGCCTGCCATTGTACTTTTGGAGATTCTAGGTATTACAAGTAATCCTGCATTTTGGGAGCGTAGTGCTCTGTTAGGATAATACGGTAGTATCAGATCTTTTAAATAAAAAGGAGCCTGATTGTTTAGAGCTTTGTAAGTAAGAAGAAGGATTTTAAACTTAATTCTAAACTCTATGGGAAGCCAGTGAAGGGAGGCCAGAACCGGAGAGATATGATCTCTCTTTCTAGTACCTGCTAAAACTCTTGCTGCAGCATTTTGGATCAGCTGAAGACTTTTGAAAGATGTTTTAGGACAGCCTGATAATAAAGAATTACAATAATCTAATCTCGA
Organism: Pholidichthys leucotaenia; assembly: GCA_020510985.1. NCBI lineage: Eukaryota > Metazoa > Chordata > Actinopteri > Cichliformes > Pholidichthyidae > Pholidichthys > Pholidichthys leucotaenia. The sequence goes on along the minus strand of CM035846.1, from coordinate 45,487,135 downwards.
GCTAACAAAAGCGTGGATCAGTTTCTCAGCATCACTCTGAAACAAGATGCTCCTAATCTTGGCAATATTACGCAAATGATAGAAGGCAGTCTTAGAAACAAAATTAATATGTGGATTGAAGGACAGATCTTGATCAAAAATAATTCCAAGGTTCCTCACAGAGCTATTAAGAGAAAGAGTAACCGCATCCAAACTGAAAGTTTGATTTGGAAAGGTATTTCTAAGGTTTTTTTGACCAACAAGAATGGCTTTAGTCTTATCTGAATTTAATAGCAGGAAATTACAAGTCATCCAAGCTTTGATTTCCTTAAGACAGGCTTCCAACTTGGCTAATTGATACTATCATCTGGCTTCATTGACAGGTATAATTGTGTATCATCTGCATAACAATGAAAATGTATAAAGTGCTTTCTAATAATGTTGTCTAACGGAAGCATATATGTGATCATCTGACCAGTCTGCACCTCCTCACAACTCCAGGTTTGTGTGTGATTCATCCTGCTGTGTGTTTTAGGCATTTTGAAAGAAAGAAATGAAAATCTGATCATAATCTAATGCCCTCGAATCATACATTTTCTAGTTTGGTATGGTCCCTCACCTGGAGGACCACACCAGAGTTTGCCATATGATTTCGACCGGGTGCGGTTGTTTTGGTGTGCACCTGAGTAAGATTACTGTTCTCTCCAGACAAAACGAACCACACTAATGGAGAAAACGAACTCTAGTTTGATTGAAACCAACTAAAGCCCGCAGGTGTGAAGCACCCCTACAGTTACAACTGGCCCTTTGAGAGCAACTATGAGGCTGATGTGGCCCAAGATTAAAATGAGTCTGACATCCCTGATTTAAAGGGTTTGAACTCCCTTCCCCATTACAAAAAAGGGGCCCCAAAACACAATTTTGAATAGTGAAAACAAAGCATTCGGTAAAATTTTTGATAACAGGTATTTCGTACCATGGTGTTTATGTTAAAGTGATTAAAATTAATAAATGTAAAGTGAATGCCATGACTCAGTAAGATTTGGGTTTTTTGGACAGAACAACTGGCTTCAATACGGTGTCACCATAACTGTTGTCTTATAAAATGGTATTAAAACCCCCACCCTGCACTGAGTAATGCTCGTCATCCAACAAATTAGAGCCAAGATTAGTCACTTGATTTATGTGGCGCTAAATCGCTCACCGCCACTGGCTGAAATATTAACTTGATGACAAACAGACAGAAAATAATTGGCCACGTCATAAAGGCCATTGTACTTGCTTTAAGATTGTGGTCCATACACGCAGGCTCAGTGGAGAGTAAGCAGCGCAGTCATATTTACCTTATTCTTTCTTCTTCTCCAATATTAATTGACTCAAATGGTCTGAAAGAGCAAAATGTACAGCAGCTAGGGGAAATAAAGAGGAGATTTAATCGTGCAACTGCCACTATGCTGTGGATCTCTCTGATTTTCAGATCGATACTCTATCAACGACAGCTGGGTTGTGAGCTCGCTGCTTGTTGTGGCTTTCTGTCTTCCTGTTGGTCCTAGTAGCTCGCTTGCTGAACACACAGACCAGACTGACAGCTGGTGATATGGAATGACTTCCTCTATTGACTCATAAGGACAGATAAATTAATCAGCAAGAGTAATTGTGCGCTCCTCCAAGGAGGCTTTTTAAAGCTCTATGGGGCAGGGTTTCCACTGGACATTAAAAAGCATTAAATTTAATTCCTGTGTTTATATTACTACAAAAGTACAACATGAACAAGTACTCTTAATGTATTATGGAAACAGTTATTTAGATCAGCGTTTTTCCACCAGGGTCAGTGGAACGTTCAGGTTTCTGTGGAAAATGTTCTAATTTCACTTCTTAATTGGTCCAAAAAATTGCAAACTAGAAAAACACTCAGAGAACGCATACCTCCGCCAAGGCTCATCCCTCATGGATCACCTACAAAATGTAATGGGTTCATGTGTAGCCCAAGAGCCACCTGTGGGGAAAATTTCATCAAAGTCTGTCCACTAGTTTTGGAATATAACACACTGTGAGAAGATAAGAGCCTTGGCGGAGGTATGCATTCTTGGAGCATCACCAAAATGTAATGAATTCCTCTCTAGCCCAAGGACCACCTCTGGTGAAAATTTTATCCAAATCCGTCCGGTAGTTTAGTGAAAACCTGCTGCACACATACAATCAAGGCCCTTGGTGGAGGTATGCACTCTCAGATTGTCACCAAAGTCTAATGGGTTCATCCTTAGGCCAAGGGCCACGTTTGGTGGAAATTTCATTCAAATCCATCCAGTAGTTTTTTTCGCAATCCTGCTGACAGACAAACAAACCAACATAGATGAAAACATTATCTCTTTGGCAGAGGTAATAATTTGCCGTTGTTGTGCACTGTAGGCATCCGTGTGTACAACAGCAAATTGTTTTCAATTTTTTGTTCCAATTAAGAAGTGAAATTAGAAAATTTCCCATAGAAACCTGAATGTTCTGGCACTCTTGGAGGTGAAACACTGATCTAAATAAATGAAACATTGTGGAAGATGAAAGCAGACGAGACTGTCAGATCCTCTTTCGCACGGAGTGCAATGGCTAATAGGACTGCTAATGCTAATGGGACCCAGGGTAGGCGGTCGACCCAATTTGCATCCGTGAGTGAAGCTCTGCTTTAAGCGACCTATGAAAACGTTTGCATAACCCATTAGCCTGGGGGTTGTACGCGGTGGTGCAGTAGATTTTGACCCCCAGGCTCTGGGCCATCGCAGACCAGTGTTCCAAAATGAACTGCAGACCCTTGTCGGAAGTGATGTGCGACGGGGATCCGAACCGTGCAACCCAAGCTGACAAAAAGGCGCGAGCCACTTCCGCGGACGTGGTGGAAGCCAGCGGGACCACTTCAGGCCAATGCGGGGTGCGGTGCACGATTGTCAAAAGGTGCGTGAACGCTTGGGACGGCGGGAGGGGGCCCACCAAATCCACGTGGACGTGGTCGAACCTCCTGGCTGGAATTTGAAATGGCTCGAGGGGGGCTTTGGTGTGCTTGTGCACTTTGGCTCACTGTCAAGCAACGTATGCTGCAGCCCACTCTTTCATGTCCCTGTGCACGTTTATGGGTGGTGCGGTGGCGCAGTGGTTAGCACTGTGGCAGCAGAGCAACTCACCCTTGGCTATGGGATCCCTGGTTCGATCCCAGCCCCTGGCCAACAGTGATCTGTGTGGAGTTTGCATGTTCTCCCCGTGTCTGCGTGGGTTTACTCCGGGAGTTCTCCAGTTTCCTCCCACATGCCAAAAACATGCAGGTTAGGTTAATTGGAGACTCTAAAGTGTTCCTAGGTGTGAATGTGTGTGTGAATGGTAAAGAGATAGCGCCGTACCATGGCTGCTTCATCCATCCAGGTGGATGCCCTCAATTTCCCCTCTGGGGGATCAATAAAGTATACAAAATCAAAATCAAAAATCAAAATCAAAAAAGTGAGGCCAGACAAATTTCACCCCCAGCAGTTTAACCAAGGCGTGCACGCCAGGATGTGAAAGGGAGTGGACTGACTCACAAATGTGGCGGCGCCAAGGGCTCGGAACCACCGGGCGTGGGCGACTGGTGGAGATGTCGCAGAGCAAGGGGGGGGACCCTTCTTGCACCACCCTGCTTTCCAGTTTTAACCCAGTAGGCATGGACTGGAGCGCATAACTGCCGGCAGGGGAGACTAACGTGCGCGACAGGCAGTCGGCCACGACATTAAGCTTACCGGCCACGTGTTGAATGTCGGTCCTGAACTCCGAGATTGCAGCCAAATGTCGTTGCTGCTGGGCTGACCACAGTTTCGAGACTTTGGACATTGCGTATGTTAGTGGCTTATGATCAACAAACATGGTGAACTCGCACCCTTCCAGCCAAAACTGGAAGTGGCGTGTGGCCACATGGAGGGCCAACAACTCTCTGTCAAACGTACTGTATTTGCGTTTGTTGTTGCGCAAAGTATGGCTGAAAAATGCAAGCGGCTGCTACGAACCTGGGACGTACTGCTCCACCACTGCCCCATGGCAACATCAGATGCATCAGTGGTGAGTGCTATCTGCACTGATGGGGCAGGGTGGGCTAGCAAAGCAACGTTAGCGAGCACTGTTTTGGCATTTGCGACTGGACTCGCTCAGGGGTCCAGTCGATGTTTTCCGTGGGCTTCTTTTTTTGAGCGCGGCGTACAATGGTTGCAGCAGCTGGGCTGCTTGGGGGAGGACATAGTTGTAAAAATTGACCATTCCCCAAAATTCATGTAGGGCCCTCATGGTCTGCGGACGCGGAAAGTCCGACACAGTGCGCACTTTATCAGGCAGCGGAATTGCGCCCTCGGGCGAAATGCGGTAACCCAACAAATCAATCACTGGCACACCAAATTGGCACTTTGGCGGGTTAACGATAAGCCCGTGCGCTTCCAACCTCTGGAAAACTAGTTTGAGATGGGTGAGGTGCTCCTCCTCGGAGGCGCTAGCCACCAAAATGTTGTCTAAGTAGACAAAACCAAAAGACAGGTCACAGAGCACTGCGTCCATCATTCTTTGGATGGTTTGTGCCGCGCTGTTTAGCCCTAATGGCATGCGTGAAAGCTCAAAAAGTCCAAAAGGAATTATTACCGCTGTTTTGGGAACATCCTCCGCATGCACCGGGACCTGGTGATAACTGTGGACCAGGTCTACTTTTGAAAAAACATGCGTTCTGGCCAGACGCACGGAAAAATCCTGGATGTGCGGCATGGGATACCGATCGTGTTCCGTGGTGTTGTTCAAGCCCCGGAAATCGCCACACGGTCGCCACGACCTGTAGGCCTTGGGCACCATGTGCAGTGGAGATGCCCATGAGCTGTTTGAGCGCCTAACAATGCCCAGTTGCTCTAAGTTAGTGAACTCCTTGTGCATGCTGGCCAGCTTAACTGTGTCCAGGCGCCAAGGGCGAGCGAACACCAGCGGACCTTTTGTTGTTATGAAATGCTTGACCCTGTGTTTGGTTACCATAGCAGAAAAAATGGGAACCATGAGTGCTGGAAACTGTGAAAGCAAATGCTGGTACTTACCCCCAGGAGCTATAACGTTAGCATGTGTTGTTGACCCAACTCCCCGAGCTGTGCAGGGCAAGGAGGAAAAAGAAACAGCATCCACTAAACGTCTGTTGGCAACATCGACTAACAATCCATAAGCACATAAAAAATCAGCGCCTAAAATGGGGGCAGAACATGCAGCTACCACAAAGTCCCACTCATAATTGCGTCCGTGTAAGCATACCATCAACGTTCGTTCACCAAAGGTCCTGAAGTTGGATCTGTTGGTGGCCGTAAGCTCAGGGCCGCAGCCTTCTGCCGACCTGTCCGCACTGACCGGCAGAATGAGGCTCTTTTGGGAGCCGGAGTCCACCAAGAAACGTCTCCCTGAACGTGTGTCTGTGATGAAATTGCAGCTTGTTCCTGTTGCCAGCGGTCGCAGCTGCTACTGACTGCTGGCCGTGCCGTTTCCCTGGCTTCTTGAATTGGCACGGCGGCAGACAGCGTTGGGCATTCAAGCCAAACCGGCGGTGATGGAAACAGAGTTTTTTTTTTTTTTCACTTATTTGTACCCGTAGGTAGATTTGGTTTGCAGTCTGGTGACAAGCCACCGGCTGCCGGTCGCTGCGTGCGCGAGCGCCCTAAACCTACATGTTTTTGGTATGCGGGAGGAAACCGGAGAAATCCCGGAGTAAACCCACGCAACACGGAGAGAACATGCAAACTCCACACAGCTCACTGTTGGTCGGGGGCTGGGATCGAACCCACGATCTCATGATCCCTGCGATCCCCCGGCCGAGGGTAAAACTGTGCTGCCGCAGTGCTAAACCACTGCGCCACCGTGCAGCCCGTTTCTGCACGGTGTGCCCCGTTTCTGCATCTCTTGTCGTCAGTCCCAGCCACCCCCAACGGCTCCTCGACCTCACTGGAGTCCTTCATGGTGGCTGGTGTCGTTGCATGCACACTGAAAGCTCTGTTCGTTAGGATGATGTGGTCCGTTTCTTGCACCAGGGCGCGGTAGTTCTTGGACACCAGCAGTGGTGAGTTGGCCAGGGTCACCCTCGCTGTTGCTGATAGGTTTCTGAGGAAGAGGTGGGCGAACAGGAAAGGTTTGTCGTCCTTCCCCCTTAGCGCTAACATGCTCTTCATCAGCTCCACAGCTGCTCTGCCACCCAACTGTGAGCGAGTGTAGGAGGTTTCCTGCTCTCTCACTGTCCGACAGGGTATATCGTTGAAGCAGCATCTGCTTGAGTGCGTTGTTTTTCCCCTGGGCTGGCAGCTCCTGGAGCAGGCTTGTTACTTGCTGTGTGACGCGCACATCCAGCGCAGCGACCACATGATAATATTTGGTGTCATCTGTGGAGATCCCGCGGAGTGCGAAGTGGGCTTCCACATGTAGAAACCAAGCGGTCGGATTGTGAAGCCAGAAGTCCGGGAGCTTGACTGTGACAGCGCATGCCACGCTGGTGTTCTCCCGCTGGTTTGTCTCCGGGGCGGTGCTCGGCTCATTCTCCATTGCACGTCTTAGGGTCACCAATGTGGAAGCTGAAAGCAGACGAGACAGCAAGCTGGACGACACACAAACTTTATTCACCTTCCAACATAAAACATAAAACTTTCCCGGGGTCTCTGGGCGCCTCCTTTTATACCTCTTTATTTCTGCCCCATGAGACCCAGGGAGCCAAAGAGAATACACACAGTACACAAAGCCTTTCCGGCATATTAACATTACAGAACAGGAAACCCTGCTTCTCACTCCCTCTCACACTCTAGTGACTCCGGTGTCTCCTGACTCCCTGGGGTGCCGCTAGTCCTTTCTGTTACATCTAAGACCCTCTCCAGCCACTTCCTTCTTCGGTCCTCTATTCCCCCCCCCCCCCGACTTCCAACTCTGGGTGGAGAAATGTGGCTTATTTTATTATTAACTTATGTTTGCAGCATCTTGCGGCTGTCATTTGTTAGCCCAGATATTAGCATCACATAGTGTAGTTATCGTTTAAGCCTCTTTTTAAACCTTTACCCATTCACAAAAAAACATTGTGTGGGTGCTAATGAACCTGTGAATCACACTGTAACATATCTTGCTCCCAGTTGTGACCTGGTTTATTTTGTTATTAATTTGCATGCACAACATGCTATAACTGATGTTGTTAGCATGCCTAACCTAGCCTAGCCTAGCTGTCATACTGTTCTTTTACCTATTCTAAACAACAATGCATGGGCTCTAATGAACCTATGACACAACCCACAACACGTCTTAGTCCCAGTGGTTATGCGGCCTAATTTATTATTAAGTCATGTGCACAGCATCCATAGGTTATTGTTGTACTGTTACTTAGATTTGTTGATGGGAATTTTGTGCGTACGTTGGAAGCATACATGTCAACAGGCCACATTTATTTCCTTTCCGCTGTAGGGATCACGCCAGTGGATTCTTGCATCTTCTTCCTCTCTCTCTCTCTCTCTCTCTCTCTCTCTCTCTCTCTCTCTCTCCCTCCCTCCATCCCCTAAGCCACATAGTCCTGCAAACTTGCAGGGTTGGATGTCCATGTTTTGTCTTCCAGAGCTATCTGTTCACGGCTTCCTCTGGTGTCACTTGTAAATGGTCCATATCTTTCCTAACATTATCCATCTGTCTCTTCTTTGGTCTTCCTCTCAGCCTTCTTCCTTCAATTTTGATGTTCATCACACTCTTTACTGGGTTTCCATCATCCATCCTCATCACATGGCCATGCCATCTTATCCTGATCTCCCTCACCTGCTCATTAATGTCATTTACACCTAGCTCTTTCCTAATGTTTTCACTTCTTTCTTTATCTTTCAGTATTACTCCCTTAATTCTCCTTAACATCCTCATCTCTTTTGCTTCCAATATCCTTTCTTCCTTCTTTCCTGTTGTCCATGACTCTGTGCCATACAGAAGGGTTGGTCGTATGATGGTCTTATACAGTTTTATTTTCCAACTTCCTTGGCATTTTCTTGTTTGTAATAATCCCTTACAGTTCTCTCCATTTCACCCATGCTGCAGTCACTCTTGCCCTTACAGCTGCTTCAGATCTACCTTTCTTATCAATTGTCACTCCCAAGCAGAGGTGGGTAATCCCAGGTCCAAAGAGTAAAAGTCCAATCACATATTTGTTCCAGCCATTGACTAACCCAGCTGATTCTGATAAGCACAGATCTTGAAGAGGTGTGCTTATCAGAATCAGATGAATTAGTCAAGGGCTGGAACAAATATGTGATCGGCCTTTTACTCTTTAGACCTGGGATTACCCACCTCTGCTCCCAAGTACTTGAACTTGTCCACCTGCTTCAGACTGACATTTTTCCTGTCTTTGATGTCTGCTCTTGTCTCTCTTCTACTACTGACCACTACCTCTGTCTTCTTGGTGTTAACCTTCAAGCCTTTGGATTTCATCCCATTTTGTCAGCTCAACCACTTTCTTTGCATCTCTTCCTCGCTCTCTGCCATCAAGGCTAGGTCGTCTGCGAACGGCAATTCCCATGACAGCCCTCATCTAAGCTCATCAGTGATAACATCCAGTACAACAGTGAACAGGAATGGACTCAGGCCTTAGCCTTGATGTAGACCAATTTTAATAGTAAACTCGTTTGTGCTTCCATACTTTATCCTCACTGTTGTTTGTGCTTCATGATATGTAGCTCTTACTAGCGCTTGCTTACATGATATGTAGCTCATTCTTCTTCTGTTACGCCAATTTAGCAGTCACTAATTCAGTGCTTTGATATAGCAGAGCCTTTGTTAATATCGTGGCTAACACCTGTCGTATGTTATGGTGCTATTTCATGTTGAAAATACTACTTGTGAAAGATTCCTACAGGATAAACATGATGATTTTAAACCTCCTCACGTACAAATGAGCCTCATTAAACTCAAACATTATTTTCAGAAACAATCTCCAGGTCATCTTGAGTCTTGTCAGTGTGTTTTGTTTTCTGTCATGATATTCCATTAATTCTGGAAGGTTCAGTCATTTGCATGCCGGTTTAAGCTAACAGGATACATAATGTTTCCTGCTCCGACAACACACCCCTACTTCACTCTGAGCTAATGAGGCCATTTGTCTTCTGATCCCCAGGAGAATGTGCTTATCACTGCATTACCTATTAAGCTCCACATGGCCCCAAAACTGAACATGCTGTCATTAATATCCTTCATGGTGAAAAGGAAAAATCCTCGAAGATTAGTGTGCATGTGTGTGCATGTGTGTGTTTTAAGGCTGTCAGCCTCTCTGCTCTGGAACATTTGAGTGATTGAGTAATCTGGATACTCAACAGACTGCATTAGGATTTTTCATTCAGCAGCCTCTGATTCGCACAGAAATATTCATGGACAGATTTGATACTTTTTTTTGGGTGAAAAATCCAGAAATGAAAATGTACAGCGTGGAAAGTACGTCATAACCTCACTGTAACCTCTACAGAACTTTCTGCCATAGTAACTCAGAAAAGTTTTTCTTAAACGGCACCTATTATGAAATTTCTGTGACATGCTTTGATCTGAGTGACTCAAGATTTAAATATTGCAGTACCATTCTACACACGGGGGCATGAGCTGTTTTATGGTCTTTAGCTTTGGTTGTCGGACTACGTAACTGCTATGTAAGTATTAACAGCTACTGGCTGAATGTTAAAGTTTAAAAGCCCAAATAAAGCATTATCAGAGGTGGGTGTGTGGTTTGAATGGTTGATAGCATATGACCGCCCCCTGGGGTATCGTGTTGTGGCTCTCCCTCTTTCCTCAGAGGATGATGGCCTTCTTTCTAGTCCATGTTGGGTTGCTCGTGCACCCGAAGGTGGCTGATGTGTCCAATTCAGGCTTTAAACGATCTTCTGCAAGTTGGGCAAGTTGTTCCTTGGGGGAGATCTGGTCTGAGTTGGAGTTGCTTCTCATTTCTCCTTCTTCACTTTTCTTCCAGTTCTTCACATCAGTTTGACTCGAATGTTGTTATTCCTTCATGAATGATGGATCTCCAAAGGTTTTGGTCTCTTGCCTTTTCTTTCTCGTTGTCAAAATCGATGTTACACTTTTTCATGTTGGTCTTCAACAGCCCCTTGTATCTCTTCTTCAGTCCTCCTTTCTTCCACTTCCCTTCTTTCAGTTGAAAATAGAAGATCTGCTTTGTTAAATGGTCGTTGGGCATTCGAACAACATGCCCACTCCAACTCAGTTGACTCTTGATGATGTGAGCCTTGATGCTTGTTGTTTTGGCTGCTTTCAAGGCACTGAAATTTGTTCTTCTGTCTTCCCAGCTGATGTTCAGGATACTTTGAAAACATCTTTGAAACTTTTCCAATGTATTCAGATTGTGACGGTACATTGTCCAGGTTTCAGATGAGTACAGGAGTGTTGGGATGACCACTGCTTGGTACACAGCCATTTTGTTATCAGTTCTGATATCACAGCCTTGAAAGATTCTGTTGCGGAGACAGCCAGAAACAGTTCCAGCATACTTCAGATGACGTTGAATCTCATCACTCAGATCAAGATCTGATGAGAGATGACTCCCAAGATAAGGAAAGTGGTCCACGTTTTTGAGGGTTGTTTCTCCAAGCTTGATTGATGGCTCTCTTCTGGTGGGATCATTTGGAACTGGTTGGTACAGAATCTGGGTCTTCTTGGGGTTGACTGTGAGACCAAGAGAGTTGTATGCTTGGTTGAAGGCATTTCGGATCTGTTAGAGGTCTGATGAGTGGTTGATAGCATATGACCGCTCCCTGGAGTATAGTAAGCATAGAAACAACCCTGAACGAGTAAATGGCTAACAGCAGCTAACTTCAGAGTTTGATAAACTATGATAAGATATGCTAAAATAGCATCTATAAATGAAATATATTATCAAAGGTTGGTAGATGATCTGGCTGGGGTAAGCAGGTACCTAGCGGGGATGGATAGAATATATAGAAAATAGACGTAAATGGACGTTTTGTAGCTAGGGTAGCTGACTCCTCTCTCAGCTTGTACTTGGCAGGTCAGTCAGAAATCTCGGCTGTTGCTGCTCAGACCTGCTAGCATTAGCACCTCGATGTACCCGGCTATCACAGCCAAAATTTAACTAAATGAGCCAGAATGGCTAAAATCCCTGGTCACACTGATTTGCATTGCCTAAGTTAGTCATGCTAACAGTTCTGGTACCAGTGTCATAGTGGGAGAAAATAGACCACAATGATGTGAGATATGAGATCGAGTGTGGATTAATGAATGAACTGGGACCATGGATCACAATTAATTGACTTTTTGAATGTTTTTTTCCCCCTCCCTTCTTACTGACAAGACTCATAATTAAGCAATATTACACAAGAGTGTGGTATCATATCGCTGTGTTATGGTAGTAAATGAGCATAATAAAGAACAGACCTTTTGTCATTTCAGACACTAAATAAACATTTTCCAGTGTTTACAATACATATCTCTTAAGGATTTGTTGGACATGTCATATGTGCAGTGGCTAATTAGCTTGTTAGCTGCGGTGGAGGAGTCCTTTACACACCCATGATTGTGTTACCACCACATGGTGATTATGAGTCTATTGTGTTCTTAAATACAGCCTTAGCTTGTGAATTCCCTCTGTAAAACAGCTGAGATGATGTGGATAGTATCTGTGCACTTTGCTCACTTTTTCTTGGTATCTACAGATGAAATAAAGAGTCAGTCATCACATAGACGGAGACCACATTTGTTTTCATTACAAGCTGTCTTTAATTGTTCCGCTCGTGTTCTGCAGCATCTTAACAGCACTGACTGTGATGCTTCCGGAGTCATGTGCCCGCGCTTATAACTCTTCAGGCATGTCTTAAAGGGGCAGTACACAAAACACTCTCACATGGGAATCATCAGTTGGACATTGGTGTGTTGGGGTCTTCTTCAGCTGGATCCTTAGCTGAAGCTTTATTTGAGATGATACTGGAGAATATCTGCCCGCAGATATTTCTTACAAAGTCCAGCAGTCACAGGCTGAGATCCAACGGCGATAATGAGGCTTCTGCTCCTGCTTCGCTGGCCGCTGATGCAGTATATCATGTGGGAAGATTAATAAAACAAAAAAAAAATCAAGCCACAAAATTCGAGTCCTTCACATGTCATGGGGGTTAACAGTAACAGCTTCCATTGTGAGAACGATCCGTCCCCTTTTTAAAACACACGGTGGGTTGAAAGAAAATCAATAAGGAAAAGTTTAACAGAATAAAATAGGAAAAAAATATCTGTGAACATGGAGTCTCACTCCATATAGAAAGTTGAGCTCAAAGAAGAAAAAGTAATTTCCCAGACATTTACAGAAAAGAACATTTAAGGCAGAACACACAGACTTTCACAAAAGACAACAACAACTTTCTATCTCCCACTGGGCGTTTCCTTTAAAACTGAGGAAATTTTTGTGGGGAAAGCTGGACTGACATGATAGGGAATCAAGGGTCTTCCATTGTGGGAGGTTTGAATGAACTCTGGTCCAATAAGAAAACAGTTCTTTGTCTGTAACCGACCAATAAAATGAAAGGGGCCATTGCCCAACAGAGACTGGCTGGTGATTGGCTGAGCCAGTCTGATGACTTGAGTACTTCTTCAACAGGATGAAACACATCTTAATAACACTGAAAGTTCATTATATACTTAATATGAAATCTAAGCTAACTTCAGTGATTCATGCACTTTTTTAAACTTGTACTTCTGTAATTAACATACATTAGAATAAGGTCTATTTAAGCATTTTTCAAACATGCAGTCACATTTACAATCAATGATTAATGAAATATTTCAAACCAGAATGGTATGTCAGAGTCCCACTTGATTTTCCAGGATGTCCTGAAAAAGAAAATAATCTGAGAATTGAGAGTTTTGTAACAAAGGAAGCCATTTCATTCATTAACCTCAGTTCAGTTTATAGAGTCAAAAGTGAGCATATTAAAGAGTCATCCACCAGGGGGTAATGTTGAGCTGTGGAGAATTCCTAGCGACCTGTGGAAGGCAATCCAAAGTCTCTGGAATGTCTCAAAGATTATTAACGCATAAACCTGTCTGGTTGGGAGGAAGCTCCAGCTATTTATGATGGCAAACTAATCCGTTCCTTGCACGAGATGAGATCCTTATCATACCTTTTACCGTGGAATGTGTTTCCAAACCGGTGGTCCTTAAGATGAAGGAAACAATTCTTGACCACACTTTTTGGGTGAAGCAGTTTCTTCAAGGTGAAAAGTAATTTCATAGATTGGCCAAAGTGAATGATGCTACACGTGTATACATAATCTCATTGTATTTCAGTCCCTCCAGGATTTCATCGGCTGGTTTTTTGATTGTTGTGGCCCAAAAAGCCTGAATTTGTGGGAGCTTTTCCAAAAAGTTGCAACATTTTTAGAGGTTTTTTGCACTGAAATTGTGTGAGGAAGTACAGATTTTAAAGTAGCTGCATTTTCCATAGTTTAAAGTGATGTATGTAACACCACAAGAAAAGCACAGGATTGCCAAAAATAATTGCATTGAATGCATGTTAGAGTATGGAGAAAATTATGGCAGCACCTTCTTGACTCTTGTATTTGACCCCTGAAAAACTGGAGGTCTTCTTCTGTGCTGAAATCCACAAGAAAGCAGGGATGGTCCTCCACTGACAACCTCTTCCCTTCAGAAGGTCTCAGTGCAGGATGGACCTTGGAGTGGAAACCCAGTCTTCACAGAGCTTAAGAGGATATGAAAAGGAGAATATATTTCAAAGTAAAATTAATCATATTTTTAAATCCCCACACCACAGTAGGGTTTAATAATTTAGGTTCTTTTATTTTTTGTTGTTTATATTTTAACTACAAATTAACTTTCAATTTTTGAAAAGGGTTTCAATTCATTTCCTGGAAGATTTGGTCATTTCAGTTTAGTTCTATTGAGTATAAATGGCTCATTGTACTGCAGCCTTTAGTAATTCTGTCATTTCATGAATGAATTATCAATTTATGACACAAATGCTTAAAAAACCAATATTTTTCTTACCTCCAGCAGCTGCAACAGTCTCCCTCTCTGGTCTGTTGTTGTTCTCCGTGTATTTTCCGTTTGAAAATTGTTTAGCAATCGTCGACTTTTATGTTCCAACACAGCACTGTACATAGTACAAAGCTGTTTATCCCCGCTTTATGAAAAATATTAAGGAACTGTTGAGCACAGTCTTTAGCCGTGACTTTTGTTGATAAATTAACGTTGGCAAGTCCGCTCTGTGGCTGCCTGCCCAATGTAAACATGGAAGTAATGTGAGCATGCGGCATATGGAACTCTCGCGCGATTGTTCATCATGCGAGATTTCAGCTGGCTGTATGCGTTCTGTGTTTCACAGACTGTAAAATGATGATATTAAAAGATCAATCCGTGGATTTTGTGGATTGATACCAGTTCAGTCAAACGTGGATCGATTGAAATCGTTGAATCGATCTTTTGAACCCACCCCTAATGTCTACGACATTAGCTAGAATTTACAGAAAAGAGTTTCACTCCTCTAGCTGAGGTAGTTTGCATTCTAGCTATATGAGCTCCAAGGCTCAGCGGTAATCTTCATCTTCTCCTCCGTGCTAGACTAGCCTGGAGGCTGGTCTGTATCAGGTCTGTTAGATAATGACATGATAACCTTGTGGAAGAAATCTGAAGTATTTCTATCAGAGTTGTAGTCCCAGTTTCTGTGGGAGAGGAGAACTGCTGTGCAGGAGGACTTTGGGACAGAACTTCTAATGTCACAAAATTCCTGCATGACCTCTAAAATAAAGGGGAAACCTCAAAGAGCATAATAGGGTCTCTTTAATGTTCCCTTGATGAACTACAGTCCTTGGAGGAACATGTCCAGTGCAGCTTAACATTATAGGGGTGCTGCTCCAGGAAAAGTTGACTTGAGCACCTCTTTTCCATTTTAAATATGTACAGAACCTCTGAAGGTGGGGCTGCTGCTGAGGTAATTCAAACATCGGTTACATCACATCTGAGCAAAACTGACTTCTGTAAATCTGATGTTTATTCATCGCCCTACACCTTTTACTTCCGACGAGCCTTCCAATCACTTCCTGCAGTGTTTATGAAGACAGATAAAAGAGTTGAAGCCGTGAACTATTGACAGTCTTCTTCCCCAAAGGAGGAGGCCCCAGGTGGGGTTGGCAGAGTGTGGAGCTCCTTCTCACTGCACCTCCTCCAGCAGATCCAACATGGCTGGGTGAACTTGCCCCTGTGCAGGAGTGTCACATCCCATTTGTAGCGCTCACAACGGGTTATGTACACAACACTGGATTCCTGCTGTTTTTATTTTTCTCAGATCAGCTCGAGCTGTGTGTGCATAGAATGGGGAGACGAACTGTATGTTGTCTGTGTTCATGCCAGATTGGCTTCTGTAAAGTCGGCCTGCTCATAAAAAATAACCCCAATCAATTAGCTAAATAGTTTTTTTAATGGCTTGTCATGGATTTTCTTTATACCATTAAATGTCCCTTGTTGATCTGGTGAATAAAGCGCAGAGTCAAAGATGCCTTTTCTGGGTATTTATTTACCCAGAATATTCATCTCGGTGTTGGTTAGATTTTTAGTGTAATTAAATTATAATTTGTGACTTTTTCCATTTTTAATTTGCAACTTTTTCTTATAAATTTTAATCTTTTTTTTTTAAATGTTTTTTGCCATCTACAATAAGGCAGTATCACCAATTCTGTACAACTTCACATCATCCATGAAGGTATTATTGTTACTGTATCTGCTGCTATTACTCACTTCTGTCATTTTGTCATTTCCTACCTAATGGCTTCTGATTTTCTCGTCATTTTTACCCCTTCAGCCCACTCTTGCACTCCCCTGTGAGCGTCGCGTTTTGAAACGTCTCCTAATTAAAAGGGAAAGTCAGTCTAAGCAGCTGGCCTAAGTAATTATTGCAAAGTGAACCATGGCTCCTGCAGACCTTGACCGAAATGGAGTAGCAGGCTCAGTTGGGTTTGGGAAGAGGCTCGGTTTCTTATAACAGCACAACGGGGGTACAGTTGACCTGTGGGGCCACATACTGGAGATTTTCAGACACTTTCTCATGTGATCAAATAAAGCCGAGTGGTGTTACTGTGCGGTGGCACAGACACCTCGGGGTCTCAGTTCTGCTCCCAACTTTCTTTTTTGCTCCTCCCAGGGGAGCCAGACTAATTAACACTATATTAATACCCGTGCATGGATTTCAGAGTAAAAGCATTAAAGGTTGGCTTGAGGAGTTAAAATTTCCAGCTTTATCCCGGAGAAGGATTCAGACGTGCTACTGCGTCTTTGAGGATTTGTCGGAAGGAGTTTAATTATTGTTCTGTAGCAGGAGGCGTGACGGAGATTTTTAAGCTCTTATTGTGTCTGTTCCTCCTTAACGCTGCCCAAAGGTGGATGTTTCATTTTGCTGTCCAACACAGTGCTAACAACACAGAGGTCGTGATGGCAACGTGTCACATAAAGTTGTTTAGTTTGCTTGGAAAAGGAGCAGAGTGAAACCAAAGCTGAATGTAGACAACAGAGCAAAAACATGAACCTTGGTTTGGACTTTCAGGTGTGAAAACGACCTTAAATAGAGAGCAACTTTTTTTTTTTTTTTTTTTTTTACACTGATTTCCTAAATTTGTAGTAAATTCATACATTTCTTTTTGACGGTTCAGTATGTAATTACAGCTCCATGTTCGGCACAGACCCACTGTTGCTGATTGCAAATCATCATTTCTCTCAAAGGAGCTTTAATGTGTCTGTTATTATTACAAATTAATAAAATAAAATATGACGAAATAATTTAATTGTTGTAATACTGAATTTTGACAATACATTAACAATTTTTAGCTCATTCTGGCAAAGCTACAAGGATGAAGCAGAGTTTTGTGTCCAATCTCACTCTCTCTCTCTCTCTCTCACACACACACACACACACACACACACCTGCGAATAGAAACAGAGAAGCACTTAGAGTAAGCAAACTCTCTGCCGAACAAAAGCAGGTGTGTGTTTAAAAAGAAAATGAATTAGTCCAAGGGATTAATTTTGCATCGAAAAATTGTTGGTTATCCCTTTTGTTAAAATCCTGCCTGCCTCGATGTAGCTTCAGCTTCGCATGGTCTAGCTGTAGCGTTTAGGTTATTCAAGGTGACTAAGGTGAGGGTCTCGAGCCTACACAGCGTGTAAGGGCGTAGTGCGCCGCTCTCGCTTCAGTGGGATATTTCCCTACAGTTTGAAAAGGGCTATGAGACCTCAGCTGTTGTTGTGAAACGGTGATGTGTAAATAAAGTTGAACTGAATTGAAATTTTGCTACTCCTCCTAGGCATTTGCCCCGACGCTCACCAAACTCACTCTCCGTGATCCCCAGGAGGGTTTGCATCCAGGTTGTGCTCAAGGTCAGGGTCAAAGGTCAGGAGACCTCAGCGCTTATATGATTTTTATGAAAATCGTTACTCCTCCTAGGTCAGGGGTCTGCAGCCTGTGGCTCTGGGGCCACATGTGGCCTGTATTCAGTGGTTCTCTGTGGATTTCAAAGATTCACCAAATTTCCAGAAAAAAGGTGCATTTATGACAAAATAAATTCACTAATGTACAAGAAAAAGCTGCCAATCCGAGAAAAATTCACATATAAGGAAACTGCAAAAAATTTATAAGAATATGTTACTTATTTATAAGAAAAAATTGTGAATTTATAAGGAGAAGTTCCAAATTAAAGAGGAAAGAAATGCAAATTTACGTGAAGAGTTATAAATTATATATGGGGAAAAACCTACACATTTACAAAAAAGTCCCAGATTTTGTGGAAAAAAAATTCATAAAAAATTCAGAAATTAATGTGGATTTTTTTTCTTTTTTTGCAAATTTACAATTAAAAAGGACAAGATCACAATTTTGAGAGAAAATTTTTGCACATTTAGAAGAAAAAAGTTGCCAATTAACAAGAAAAACTTTGCAAATTTCTGTGAAAAACGTTTTATATTTTTAAGAAAATATTTGCAAATTTACAAGGGAAAAAAGGCACAAATTTAGAAGAAAAATGTTGCAAAATTTACAATGAAAAAATTGTCAGCTTCCAGGAAATTAGTTGCTAATTTATTTCATATTTGAAGAAAAAAAAATCAGAAGTTAAGAAGAAAAAAGCCTCAAGTTCCTGAGATAAATGTCAAATTTATCTTTAAAAACCTGCAATTTAATAAAAAGGATGCAAATTTACAAAACAATAATAGTAAAATGCTGTTCATGAGAGAGCAGTGTTGCAGTTTTATTTGACTCATTTAGGCCTTTTTAAGAATCAAATTTGTGGCTCCATGCAGATTTTTTTTAGACAGAAATCACTGAAGTGGGTCTTTGTGTGGTGCCGGGTGCCGGACCCTGTCCCAGCCCGTTGACCTTGACCTTCAGCACATCCTAGATGGGTCTGGATCTGGGGGGTCGACAGTCAGGAGATGGGAGTGCTCTCGGGATGATTTCGTCAGGCCGGAATGATCGACGCTCTCTGGTTACATTTACATTTTAACTCTTTTACGCACATTTTGAGGTACATTTGTAACAGATTTTCACGGTAAATTTTTTACAGTGACGGATAAACTCGCTCCGTTTTTCCTGTAAAGAGCTAAAGTTGTGTAATGTGGCTCCAGAGCAGATGTAGAATCAAAAAAGTGGGACAAATGAACAGTTGGAAGAATAAAAGGAGATGAGGAGGAGTGATGGTAGAACGGGGCTGTTTGTCTCAGCGCTGTAATGGGGTCATTTCATTGTTTTGCAGGAAATGCCAATGCTAATTCACAGCGTCTTCAAGTTAACGAGATAGCAGTTATGAGATAAACACGTGCACTGCTGAAAAGTATGAGCGCTAGAACAACCCTTTTACCCTCTATAACGTCTTTAACAACGTCGACGGGAAGAGTTGAGCTGTTATTGGCTTGACATTGCCACGTTGACATTGAAGCTGTTTGAGAACGAGGCAATTAAGAGAGATTTATAATTGGAGACACAGTGGCTGATGTGGAGCTGCAGTAAAAAAAAAAAAATCACCGCACAGATGTTGCACAGACAGCTGATAGTGGAGCTGTTATTGTTTCACATATTTCTCATACGTTTATAGAGTTACAGTTGCAGATGCTCCCAGTAAACATGACCAAAGTGTCAAATTATGAGCCCAGTGTGTTTTAGAAATGTGCAGAATCAAATTTCTGATTCATCTGTGTGCTCTGTGCTTTCTACTCTGCTATAAGCAATACCGTATGAGAGGGAGTGCAATAACAGTGAATATATCACCAAGGTGATCCAGCTGTAGGCCCAATGGGAAGCAGAGGGATGAAGACATCACTGCTGTCCTCTTGAGTCGGTTTTGTGAGTCACATGACTTTTTTGCTGTCATTTTTCTAGCTGCTAGTTAGCTTGTTAGCTGTACTGATGGAGTCCTTTACAAAGCCACAATTGCTATCACCACATAGTTATTAGTACTCTCTGAACAAGATTGTAAATCCAACTTCAGCTCGTCGACTGTCAGCGGAAAAGCTAACACGGATAGCGGTTAGAAGCTAACAACGATTTAGCTTTTACTCAGCTACGCATTAGTTTTCGCCCACTTCTTGGTATCTTCAGATGAAATGGAGACTCTGTCACCATGTTACGTTTGGCTATACAGTCGGAATATTAATTCCAACTTTAGCTTGTCTATTTTGTTGAAAACAGATGTGAAATGTGGAAATATGGAGCCAACATGCTGGTTTTATTTCACTTGATGTTTACAAGACACCGGGCGCCAGCACATCCAGGATGAGGATGTCTGGATTTTGAGGGCTCTTCTCTTTTCAAACAGAGCCTCAAAATGTGGTTAAGCACAATTAATTCATGACATAACAAGAGGGTGGGGCGGGCAATTAATTTTTCACATTTTGTCTGAACACACCTTAATGCTGCCATTTCCACGGGAACTTCTGTGATCTTCACCTTTCACATCTGTGCCAGTTGTTTCTTAAACTCCCGATACTTCTCCACCTGCTCAAGACCTCCTCTTCCCGATGTTCATCCTGAGAGAATCATTCTGTGTTCTGTTCTTCAGGCCTGATCACTGTGGAGAAATCAGGTTTGGATAGCAATTTGGATTTGATAAAAACTTTGATCTGAAGCATTTGAGTGTGACAAAAATATAAAAAATCAGGTGGGGTTCATA
The DNA here is from genome assembly GCA_020510985.1 of Pholidichthys leucotaenia. Classification (NCBI taxonomy): domain Eukaryota; kingdom Metazoa; phylum Chordata; class Actinopteri; order Cichliformes; family Pholidichthyidae; genus Pholidichthys; species Pholidichthys leucotaenia. The sequence goes on along the minus strand of CM035846.1, from coordinate 45,466,961 downwards.
TGCTTTTTCATAGCACTGTATGTATTTATCTGGCCCACAGGCTGATAAATGAAACACCAGGAAATGAAGGAGCTTTTAACCTTGTACGTATGAAGACGACAGCAAAAGTTTCTTGTAGAACTTTCTTGTTGTTTATTGTGGAAGGGCTTTACGATATATTTTCCTCCAGTTGGACCATTCCTTGTCTGAAGCCCGGAGCCTGCGTGTTGGGGGACGGCTTTACTATTTTAGCAAATTGAGTACGTCCTTAAAACGTAATCCCACCAAAACCAGAGTTGAGAAGAAGCACCACCACAGTAAAGAGAGGCTCTCAACATCCTCTGCTTCCTCCCTCTTTCCCAACAGCCCCGCAGCTAGGTTTAAATCGCTGCACTCTTCTAAACGGTATATCTAATTTGAAGCGTCAGAGCCAACACGGGGGGCAGCTCGGGATCAGCGGCAGGAGCCCCAGAGAACCGAGGACTCTTATCCTGTGATTTATTAGACTGAGCCACAGGTCCAGACTGAGTAACAGGCAGAGGAAATTGAACAGCTCCCCCCTCTCTGGCGGTGTCTGATCCAGTCCACTCCTACACATCTTACGCTACACTTTAAACAAACTGATGAGTTTTCAGGAGCCAGCTGTGATGTGATAAGCTCCAGGCTGCTGGTGGAAGTTCTCTCTCTCTCTCTCTCTCTCTCTCTCTCTCTCTCTCTCTCTCTCTCTCTCTCTCTCTCTCTCTCTCTCTCTTTTTTTTGCTTAAACATCCATTTTTTCTGACGTTTTTTGATTTCCACTTCTCTGCATGGTTTACATGTTTATCAGCCCGTAGCCTCGCGGGGTTGTAGCTCTCCGCGGTAAGCCGGAGTGGTGGCCTAGTTGGTAGAGCATCCGCCCCACACCCGGGAGGCCTGGGTTCAAATCCCGGCCGGGTCATGCCAAAGACCATATAAAAGTGGAACTTCCTGCAATCCAGCTTGGTGCTCAACAATAATGGAACGGAGGAGGGAAATGTAGCGGCGCCTTGCATGACAGTGACCCCTCTGATTCTATATATGTGATTAACATTGTAGATAGGAGAAACATAATTTCATTCTACTGTACATGATTGGCTGTATGGACTGAATGACAATAAAGTTGGCTTATCCTTAAATGGGATTCGGAGGTAAAAGGTATAACCTCCCCTGAGCTCGTAGCATTGAGCAGTCTGCGTTCATTTCACCGCTCTGTGATGGAGAACCCAAAGGAGAGATTTACGAGTGTTTTTGGAGATCAGCAGATGGAGAGAGGAGAAGCAGTTTGCCAAGGTTACTTTCTTTAAAAATATAAATAAATAACTAACTAGAAAAGCACTCAGAGAGTTCATACCTCCACCAAGGCTTCTTCCTTCCCTCCCTTTGTCCATCCATCTGTTTGTATCTCCCCGCCTCCATCCCACCATACATTGCAAGATTGGGCCTAGAGGTATGCGCTCACAGATCAGCTCCAAAATGTAATGGGTTCGTCTGCAGGCCAAGGACCATCTCTGGTTAAAATTTCAGCAAAATCCATCCAGCAGTTTTTACATAATCCTACTAAACCACTGCAAGAAGATTGAGCCTTGGCGGAGGTATGCAGTCATGGATCATCCCCAAAATGTAATGGGTTCATGTGAAGGCCAAGAACCACGTCTGGTGAAAATTTCATCCAAATCCATCCAGTAGTTTTGGAGTATTGTTGCCAACAGTCTGTGAGGATATAAGAGCCTTGGTGGAGGTATGCATTCTCAGATCATCTCCGAAAAAGTAATGGCTTCCCCTCTAGCCCAAGAACCAACTCTGGTGAAAATTGCATCTAAATCCGTCCAGTAGTTTTTGTGTCATCCTGCTGCACAAATGCAAACAAAGCCCTTGGTGGAGGTGTGCACTCTCAGATCATCACCAAAATGTAACCATCTGTTCCCCGTGCCATGATACACCTTTCCTGAAAATGTCATCAAAATCCATCCATAACTTTTTGAGTTATGTTGCTAACAAACAACCAGACAACCAGACAGACAAACGCCGGCAAAAACATAATCTCCTTGGCGGAGGTAAAAACCGCTTCAGTCCCATGAATAGCAACATAGCACATCTATAATCTGCACAAATATCACATTATCTGAGTGTTTTTAAGTGCATCACCTCAGACACTTGTCTCCACCCACTCCACTGCGCCTGCGCTCTCTTCTTCACCTCTCGTGCATTTTCCATTGCTTAAGATGGTTTACCCCAGGTATTTAAACTCATCTATCTTCACTAGCTCTACTCCTTGCATTTCCACCATTACGCCTGCCTCCCTTTCATTCCCACACACGTATTCTGTCTTGCTTCTACTGACTTTCATTCCTCTTCTCTCCGGCACATCCCTCCACTTCTCCATGTTCTCTTCCACCTGATCCCTACTCTCACTACAGCTCACAGTGTCATCCTCCAATCTCAAGACTCCTACTCGAACTTGCCTGAGCCTCTGTTTGATCCCTGATGTAATTACATCCCCCACCTTAAATCCATCTGTTTATTCCTGCAGCACACCTCACCACTGTCTCGCTGTCCTCATGCATGTCCTCCACCACCCTCACATACTCCTCTGCCACTCCTTGGTTTCCCTAGATCCACAGAGGCACAGTGGATCGCCTTCTGACCTTCTCTGTACTTCATCAACACTCTTAAAGCAAACACTGCATCTGCAATACTCTTCTTTGGCGTGAAACCGTACTGCTGCTCACTGATTGTGTCCTCTGTTCTTAACGTAACTTCAGCAACTCTTTCCCATATCTTCGTAGTGTTGCTGATCAGCTTTATACTTCTGTGATTACTACAGCGCTGCGCATCACTCTTGTTCTTTCTTATAAAATCCCTATTATGCTCTTTTTCCACATGTTGACATACAGGTGTTTTGACCAAAACAGCTTGGGGTTTAATTATTCCAGCACCATTTTACATGCAGGGAATGAGCCCTCCCCAAAACAGGCTGTTTTATAACATAATTGTAACATGTGGCCGAGAGTAGTTAAAAACATAACTTCAGGTTCTTTAAAACCAGGTGAAGAGTCACAGGTAGCAATCAAAGGGGAGCTTATGAGGCTGTTCAAAGGGATTTTATTACAACAAATTATGTACAAGAAATGCCCACTAAAATAAAAAGCCTAAACTAAAAAGAAGACTAAAAGTGGGCTAAAAACAAATTAAAGTCCATAAAAGCTGAGGATGAGGATCCACTCTTCCAGGCCATTCTCTATCTGCCATCACGACACTGATGCCCTCAGGAAACCTGCACAGGGGAAGACACTTGCCAGCAGTATATCCAGATTCCTATTGTCATCATCATCATCATCATCATCATCATCATCATCATCATCATCATCATCATCATCATCGGGTGCTGCTATCTGGGAACCAGATACTTACAGACCAGGCAGAGCTCCTCACTCTGCCTCTTTCCATCTTTCGCCTGCAGCACCACCAGCTGCTCCACACAGAAGTGTCTCTCCCCAAATGCCAGCATCATGGTGGTCCTGGCCATTACTGCTGCTCCTCCTCCTCCTCCTCAGTCATGCCCTCCTGCAGCCATCTTCCTAGGACCAGCAGCCTCCTCTTGTCCAACCAGGCTCTCATCTGGCTGGCTATCCAGGCAAGGCACTCCTCTCCAGGCAGAACTCCTTCCTCCTGACAAAAACTCTCTGGTCAGGCCCCCACCCGGGGCCCTCTCCTCAGGCAAGACTCCTTCCTCCTGACAAAAAACTCTCCCTTCTCGACTGCCAGAGCGTCTCTTATCATGTGCAGCCACAGGTGCTGCCCATTAGTAATTAGGGGAAGCACAGGGACGAAGTAAACAACAATTCAATTTAAAAACACTAATTAAAATATAAAAACCACAAAACATGCAAACTAAAACATGCAACACAAAACTAAAACCCACATGAAACCCAAAAACAATAAAACACTTCCACCCCATGGCATCATGAGCCCCAGTTCACCTCGTTTCTCTGTGATTTATGTTTTGATGGTGATGCCATGCTTGAGGCTAACGTTAGCTTTTAGCTTAAATTGCTGGACTAAGTAACATACAAGCAAATATTGGCTGAATAAAAGTCTAAAAAAGCCCAAATAAAGCATCTGTCATGTTTCCCCTTACAGGGCATAATGATGGACTCAAGTGCTAGGTGATAGTTTACAAGATGTATTACAAATAAACACAGCATAATGGCTGGAAAAACAAAAAGCGAGTCAATGGGCTGACGAACTTACAGGCGGGGGGGGGGGGGTAGTAATCCATCGCGTCACAGTACAGACGGGATGAACCTCTAGACTGCCACAACGAAGAACAAAAGGCAGCGGTTTAAATACTGATCTGATAATTGCAAAATCAGGAGCAGCTGGGCAGAGTTACACAAAAGAGTGAATGGCAAATCATAGATCAGTCCCTCCAGGATTTCACAATGTTGCAATTGCACTAATTTACACGAAATCAGTGATTTTCCACAACTTTCCTGCAATTTTTGCCAGTCCTCATCAACTTCCGCCAATTTCGCCAATCAGATTTTTCCCTGAGTAGCGCTCAAACGCTCAGTCTAACCAAATGTGTCACCACACCATGCTCACCTCCATGTTTACTGAGTACTAATGGAACATATCAGCAAAAAACTGTGTGATTTAAAAAAAAAAAAAAAACACGCGCCCACGAGTTTTCCCACATCGTCCCTTCCTCCGTCAACCCCAGCTCGCCGGTGGACGTCTCGCCACATCTCCTGATTGTGTGTACAGAGTGCTGGGTTTGTGTTGAAAAAAGTCTGCCTGGCTGAAAAGCACCCTGTTGCAGGAGCGCGCGTGAAGAGAGATGCCATAAAACCACAAAGAAATGAGCAAATCTAACACTACAGCCAGTGTTGTAACATTTTCTACATCTTTAGAGGTATAATTATTACTACATCTAGTTAATGAGCTTTAAAGCTGTGAATCTCCAGTCTGGACATGGACCAACATGCGTCCCCGGCAAACCCCCAAGGAGAGCCCCTCCACCCGATACAATTGCATGTAAAGGAAAGATGAGTATCTGATGAGACAGGTGTGTGTCAAGACACACAGCAGATAGACAGATAGGTAGGAGTCAGGCATGGAAAGAGAGAGAATATCAGTTATTTAAAAAAAAACAGACTTTGATAGACAATACAGAGCAACAGAACAAATTAATTTTTTTCTACGCTCGGTACCAAGTAGAGTTTTCAAATGAAGGTGCTGCCATAATTTCCAAATCTATACTCTTTAACATGCATTCAATGCATTTTAGCTGTTGTAATTAATATTGTGTTAAAGTCTATTTTCTGTTGCACAAAAGAATTTTTTCTGTATAGCAGACGTTTCTGCTTAATTTACAAATCACTGTTCAGTAGGACATTTTTGACAATCCTGTGCTCTTCTTGTGGTGTTATAAAGAATATCATTGCAGTAAACTATGAAAAAAAACATTTGCTTTAAAATTTGTAATTCTTCCCACAACTTTTAGTGCAAAAAATCCTCTCAATACATTGCAACTTTTATTGCCACTTTTTAAATGAATGTGTTGTTTTTAGGATGTTTAACATACCATATGCACTTTATACAGTACATGTAAAATAACAGCACCTTAACTTTTGCACTTTAACATATGCACCTTATACAGTTTTTATTACTGATGTCCTTTTCCTGTATTGTAGATTGTCTGATTGTGTATTTTCATCACCTGCTAAGGAACTACAGATGTAATTTAGCAGTTCTGCAAAATCTGGTATACTTACCTTTATATTAATGTGCATCAGTATGCAATGTCCCTTTTAAATTAATTTTATTTAATTAATTAATTAAATAAATAAAATAAAAAAGCTCATGCAAATTCAAGCTTTTTGGGCCACAGCAATAATAAAAACATCCTGCGAAATCCTGGAGGGACTGATAGATATGGACAGGAAACAAAAGCCAAAGCAATATAATAAATTGTAATAAACCAAGCTAAAATTTCTTTTTATTATAAATTTGCATCTTCTGTATCATAATTGTACAACTTTATTTTTGTAAATTTGTCTTTCTTTTTTCCCCTCTTACTCTTATACTTTGCCTCTGGTAAATTTCAGCCTCTGTTCTAATAAATTCAGTCTGCCTCCTCCCAAAATTAGAATTATTTGGAATGACTGAGCTGCAGACCATGGCTGAATTCCCCCGAAATGTAGCAGGTCGACTGATGATAATGTCAAATTTATTTCCCAAAAGTTAAAGCCTGATCATCTTCTGGTAGCTGATGCAGTTGAGACAGTGTGACCGGTTTTATAATGAAGCCAAGCTGCGCGCTGACCTTGCTTCTGCCTGATGATTAACTCCGTATTTCTTCATTCTGGTGTCTTGTCTCTCAACAGCCAGGAAAACATGCGCTCCTGCTGAGTTCGCCTGTTTAAATGGGCAGTGTGTCCCTGGGCGCTGGCGCTGTGATGGTGAACCGGAGTGTCCAGACGGCTCCGACGAGGCCGAGGAAACGTGCAGTAAGTGAAACCTCAAGGACATCTGCATGTTTGGTTTTGCTACAGCTTTTATTTTCACAGTTGCGCCCACAGTTGCTTTGCACTCAATAAAAAGATTTCTAAAGAAGACAAATGTGTCATTCTCGAAATGTAAATAATAATAATAATAACAATAATAATAATAATAAATAAATAAGAAAAAGTAAAAAAGATTTCTTCTGCATGATAGTTATTTAAAAAACATGTTTTCTTAAATCTCAGCTTTTTGATCACAGCAGAATTACATTGCGAAATACAGAAACGAAACAGCAAAGACAAAACATTTTTAGCTTCCGTTATATTTCAGTCATGGGGATCCCAATTGAGTACATTAAAATAGGGATAGGAACACAGAAAGGACTTAAAAATGACGACTGTGACCTCAGTCCCAGCAGTCAATCGCAGGGTTTTTAGTTGTTTGTGTCCTGTGATTCACTATTAGGACTGAGGTCATAGTCAGTATAGATAAGATAAGATAATCATTTATGAGTACCATAATGGGGAAGTTTACACTATTGTAACAGCAAAGGGATAGTAGCACTCAGAGCAACAATAAAATAGAGTGAAAACAGTATATACACAGTGCAAGAAGTAAAAAATAAAAAAGTAAAATGGAAGGAGCAGTCTGCCACTAAATGAGCTGTTCAGTGCACTCAGCGTGTCCCGCACGGGGTGGGACTCGGACTCTCGAGCTGGCCTTCTTTAATAGCCTGCTTAGTCTCTTCCTGTCGGCAGCCTGGATGCTGCTGCCCCAGCAGACCACTCCATACAGTGTGGCCGATGCCACCACAGAGTCGTGGACGGTCTTCAGGAGTGGCCCCCACACTCCAGAAGACCCGAGTCGGTAGTTGGAGTCCTTTCAGTGTTCCTCCCAAAAACAGAGCTGTTGCAGGCATTGCAGGTCCATTTAGGCTATGGGGGAAGTGACATTCACACGGTCAGAGATAGATGATGACGTGTAAAAATGTTCCAGGACAATATTATTTGAGAATCGGTGAATATTGTTGTATTTATGCAACAGGACAAAGAAATTTGAATGGGCAACAGGGATTCTGTATTGCCTGGTATCTACACTGGATATACGCATCACTCTGCTTCAGTGATGATCTATTAATAGTTGATTACAGTATCTGGTGGTGGAGTCTTGTAATGTGAAAATGCTATGTTGTGTACCCTACTGCCCACAGTGAGGCTCTGTTTGAAAAAAAAAACAAAAAACAACAACAACAAAAAACAAAACAGACTTTAGAATCCAGAAATTGTGTTGTGTTCTGGGTTCATGCTACCATAAGGTAAGATTAAAGCCTCACAGTGTACAGTTTCTCTTGAAGCCTCTAGGTGTCAGTCATGCTGCTGACTCTTTTTCTTCATCTGAAGAAGGTGGAAAAGTTATGTAAACACATAGAGATATTTATAAAGAGCTAGCTTCTGCACAGACAAGCCACCATTCCCAAGTATTTTACCATTACCAACAAGGTGGATGAGCTGCAGTTGGATTTATCATCCCGATCCATCCCTTGGGCTAGCTGCCAGATGAGAATGATAGAACAGGGGGTTCATTAAGGAATCCTGATCAAAAGGGATCAAAAGCTGGCTAGCAAGCTAGCAGGCCGATTGACCAAAGCAGCTGGGGCGATGGATTCTAGAAAGGCACGAATATAAACCATGACTGTAGACAAATTTGAACATGCAGCTCCGGAAAAAATGAAGAGTCCACTGCAGTATTATCACTTTATTTGGGTTTACCATTAATACGTATGTTTGACTAAAATGAACAATTTTGCTTTATTCTCTAACCTACTGAAATCAACTCACCCAAATTCCAATTCAAAATATTGTCGTCTAGAGCATTTATTTACAGAAAATGACAAAACAACAAAAAAGATGTTGTTGGAGATGAAATAATGCAAAGAAAACAAGTTAATGTTCATTCTTAAACACTATAGTACATAACTTTCAACTTAGGAAGACCTCAGAAATCTGTATTTGTGGAATAGCTCTGATTTTCATTTGTAGTTTTCATGCGTCTTACTATGTGACATGTTTGGTAAAACCCAGAAGCAGACTCAGACTCGGAATAAATACAATTATCTTTTATTTGCAGTGAAAGTGAATGGTAATGCGTGCGTGTGTGCTGAAGTGGGCAGCTGGGCGAGCAGAGGATGGATGAACTGGCAACCCTAGGAGAGAGGACAGACAGACGGGTGAGTTTACTGGGACCAGGGTGAATAAACAGGTGAATGTACAGTCTTACGGAATGGATGAAAGGCTGAGGCACTGAAGATCTCCCAGAGACTCCTAACCAGCTGCAGTCCGTTCCGTGTCCGTGTTGTCGCCGAGGAGCGAGGTGAGGATTAGCAGGTGAGTACACGGTGTAAAGCAATGTGCGGGAAGAAGCACAGATCCGCCGCCAGGAGGAGGAGGTCTGCCGCCAGGAGGCTTCCACCTGTGCACAGAGGAGAAAAGGTGAAACGTAGAAGGGATGAAATCCCGAAGGCTTACTTGTCGTTGGAGAGCTTAGGCTCTCAGAAGACCTGACGGAGCAGGACTGGCGAAGAAGAGGATTCTCCAGAGCAGGATGACAGAGTAGTCGAGGAGGGTCTTCCAGACCAGAGGAGTGTTGATGTCTCCGTGCAGACCACAGTGCAGCACGGCTTAAGAAGGCTGTCTAATGAGGTGAACAGGTGTGCACGCAGCTGTGGAGGCAATTAGGGCAGCAGGCACGCAGAGCAGGTCACTACAGTACTCCCCCCCCCCCCCCCACAGGACGCCTCTCGGCGGCCGATCCAACCTACCCAGGTGCATCCGGTGGAAGTCCCTGATAAGCTGAGAATCCATCACGAAGGAGGGATGCACCCAGGATCTCCATTCTGGACCGTAACCCTCCCAGTCCACCAGGTACTGAAGGCCACGACCCCTGCGTCGGATATCCAGGATGGAGTTGACCTTCCAAGCGGGGTCACCATCGATCATCACTGGTAGAGGTGGTGACTTGGGTGGGGGGCACAGAGGGCTGGAAACGAATGGCTTAACCTGAGAGACATGGAAGGCGGGACAGATGTGTGGGGGGGGGGGGCAAGGCGTACAGTGACAGGATTCACAATGTTTGTGATGGAGGAAGGACCAATAATGCGCTGGGATAGTTTCCTGGACTCATTCTTAAGATTAATGTTCTTTGTGGACAACCATACCTGCTGCCCAACCTGGTAGGACGGAGTCGGTGTCCTGCAGTGGTTGGCGATGTCCAAGTTGCGGTGCGCCGTGCACCAAAGCGCAGCCTGGGTAACCTTCCACAGCCGGCGACAGCACTTTATGTGGGCCTGCACGGAGGGCACAGCAATGTCTTCCTCCTCCTCCGGGAACAGTGGGGGCTCGTACCCAAGGGAGGTCTCGAATGGAGAAAGACCTGTAGCAGAGGAGACCATAGTATTATGTGCATATTCGACCCAAGGCAGGTGGGAGCTCCAGGATGCCAGGTTGGAGGCAGTAACGTACCGCAGTGCCGCCTCCTGCTCCTGGTTAGTGCACTCACACTGACCATTACTCTGGGGGTGGTACCCCGAGGACAGTCTTACCGTGGCCCCAATAGCTTTGCAGAAAGCTTGCCACACCTGCGAGACAAACTGGGGCACACGGTCTGACACGATGCCCATCGGAATGCCATGGAGCCAAACCACATGTAGGGTGAGCAGGTCCGCTGTCTCCTTGGCTGTAGGGAGCCCCTGTAGGGGGATGAAGTGGGCCGCCTTGGAGAATCTGTCCACTATGGTGAGAACGATGGTGTTGCCTGCAGAGGGGGGGGAGACAGTCACAAAATCAAGAGCCACATGGGACCAGGGTCTGCTGGGGATGGGGAGGGGATGAAGCAGGCCCCCCGGTGGAGAGGAGGATGTCTTACAAATGGCGGACTGGGGGCAGGCTCGGATGTACTCCCCGACGTCCCTCCGTAGCGACGACCACCAGAAGGTTCTCTGGAATTGAGCCACAGTGCGCGCCATCCCCGGGTGGCACAGCAGTTTGGGGGAGTGTGCCCAATTAATGACCTCCCCCCGGACCGCAGAGGGCACATACATCCTTCCCACTGGCCTCCCGCCCGGGTCATCCTCAGTCTCCTGAGCTCTCCTGACCCTCTCCTTGATGCCCCATGAGAGGGCACCTACGATACATGAAGGAGACACAACGGGAGATGGTGGCACCTCAGCAGCATCCGAGCAGAATTGCCTGGAGAGGACGTCTGGCTTGATGTTCTTTGACTCCGGGCAGTAGGTGATGGTGAAGTTAAACCTGCTGAAAAACAGGGACCAGCGGGCTTGGCGAGAGTTGATTCGTTTGTCCGTCCTGAGGTACTCCAGATTCTTATGGTCCGTCCAAACGACAAAAGGCTGGGAGGCCCCCTCCAGCCAGTGGTGCCACTCCTCCAGGTCCAACTTGACTGCCAGCAGTTCCCTGTCCCCGATGTCGTAATTCCTCTCTGCAGGGGATAGACGGCGGGAGGGGGATCTTGTTGTCAGCAGGAGAACATTTGAACAACACCGCTCCCACGCCGGAGTCAGAGGCGTCCACCTCCACCAGACATTGCAGTGCGGGATCCACCTGGGCCAGAATAGGAGGAGAGGAGAACAATGATTTTAACTGTGGAAAAGTCGCCTCTGCCTCCCTCGTCCACCGGAATGGCACCTTGGTGGAGGTGAGGTGAGTGAGGGGTAGGGCAGTGGTGCTATAAATTAAATTAAAATTAAATTAAATCACCCGTTATTGTCATTCAACTGTACAACCAATCATGTACAGTAGAACGAGATTGTGCTTTACCTATCTACTGTGTTAATCACACACACCCCAAGTGTAGAATCAGAGGGCCGCTGCCATGCAAGGCGTCGCCACAAATTTCCCTCCTCCATTCCATTATTGCTGAGCACCAAGCTGGATGGCAGGAAGTTCCACTTTTATATGGTCTTTGGCATGACCCGGCCGGGATTTGAACCCCTGCCTCCCGGGTGTGGGGCGGATGCTCTACCAACTGAGCCACCACTCCGGTAGTCTTTAATGAAGCGGCGATAGAAATTGGCAAAGCCCAGAAACTGCTGCAGTTGCTTCCGGGAAGATGGAATGGGCCACTCTACCACCGCCTTTACCTTGTCCGGGTCTGCGATGATTTAATTGTGGGAGATGATGAATCCCAGAAATGTGGTGCGTGGGACGTGAAACTCACATTTCTCAGCCTTGACAAACAGTTTGCTCTCCAATAAACGCTGAAGGACCCGCCTGACGTGTACCTGATGCTCATCCAGGGACTGGGAAAAAATAAGGATGTCATCCAGATAAAGAAACACAAAAGAGTCAAAAAAATCTCTCAACACGTCATTGATCAGCCATTGAAATACAGCAGGAGCATTAGTCAAACCAAAGGGCATCACCAAGTATTCAGAGTGGCCACTAGGAGTGCGGAACCCCGTCTTTCACTCATCCCCCTCTCTGATCCTCACCAGGTGGCAGGCGTTGCGGAGATCCAGTTTAGTGAACACTGAGGCCCCCTGGAGGGAATCAAAAGCGGTGTTAATGAGGGGGAGAGTGTACTTGTCCTTGACTGTGATGTTCAGCTCCCTAAAATCAATACACGGTCCTCAGCGAACCATCCTTTTTCCCTACAAAGAAAAATCCCACCCCCACTGCCGAGGATGATGGCCTGATAATACCTGAGTTGAGGGATTCCTTAATGTATTTGTCCATCGCCTCCCACTCCGGGGCAGAGAGGCTATAAAGCCGGTTGGATGGGAAAGGAGCCCCAGGCAGGAGATTAATGGCACAATCATAGGGGCGGTGGTGGTGGTGGGGGGGTGATAGCGCCTGAGCCTTACTGAACACGGCGCTCAGGTCATGGTATTCGGGGGTTACCCGCGACAGGTCAAGCGGGAGAACGTCAGGAAAACAGAGGGAAATGGAGGGAGAGCAAGCAGCAGACTGCAGACAGGCGCTCAGGCAGAAAAAGCTCCAGGACACAATGCTTCCCGATTGCCAATCAGTAACGGGATTGTGTAGCCGGAGCCGAGGGTAACCCAGAATCACCGGGGAGGCTGAGACGGGAAGCACAAAGAATCTAATCTGCTCCCGGTGATTGCCTGATACCAACACAGAGACCGGGGCAGATTGCTTCGTGACGATAGCCAGTGGAGCCTTTGACAGAGCAATTAGTTTCAGGGGAGTCTTCAGTTGATGGCACCGGAGCCCCAGCCGGGTTGCCAGATTCTCCGAAATGAAGCTCTGCTCGGCCCCTGAATCAATGAGTGCATGGGTGGATATTTCATTATGATTATGGAAAACACAAATGGGAAGCAGAAATTTCGTAAGGGAATTGTCCCGAGGTGAGTCCGTGAGTCCCCCTACTGTGACGCACGGACCCCCCCCTTTTGGCCGAATGGGGCAGGAAGCCAGCTCGTGCTCCTCACTAGCACAACACAAACACAATCCAAGCTCCCGGCGGCATTGTTTTTCAGCCGGAGGCAGCTTAGATTGACCTATCACCATGGGCTCCTCAGTCCCTAAAGGATCAGAAGGGGGGAGGGCTAACAGGGGAGGCTGCGGGGAGCGGCAAAACTGCGAGCCCAGACGACCCGAAGGTCGACGCTTGCTGGCTCGCTCCCTCAGCCGGTAATCAATGCTATTGGCGAGGGAGATTAGCTCGTTCAGTTTGCTAGGCCTCTCTAAGCGGGCCAATTTGTCCCACAGGCTAGGACTAAGGTTACGAGTGAAAATACTGCAGAGAGAGGAATCCTCCCACCCTGCCTCCACAGCCACCACCCGGAAGTCTACAGAATAATCCGCCACAGATTTACTGCCCGATCACGGCCGGGTCATACCAAAGACCATATAAAAATGGTGCTTTCTGCCTTCTAGCGTGGTGCTCCGCATAATGGAATGGGGAAAGTAAAGTTACACACAGAGCTACCAGAGGACTGACCCCCCGCTGTAGGTTTCACTACTTACAGTAGCTGTGTGGCCTAGGGTCAGAGAAACGGAGATAGGCACCGCCCATATACACCTCCAGGTGTGAAGGGATTAACTAACTAACTAACTTGAGATTAAGTAACCGGGTGGTGAGGACACTATCTCGGTCAGAGTGGTCGAAAACCTCATTAAACTTGCTCACAAACTGATCGTAGGTCAAGCTAGCGTAATCAGACCGAGCCATTACGGCGTAAGCCCAAGCTAAGGCCCACCCCTCCAAGAGATTGACCACATACCCAATGCGGCTATGATTGGTGGGGAAAACCCCTGGCACACGCTGGAACACAATACCACACTGAAGCAGGAAACCCCGTGCCTCCCCTAGCTTACCACTGAATTGCGTTGGCGTAGGGACTGGCGTCAGCCGGGACTGTTGGGAGTGAGGAGGGGTGGGATTAGCTGGCCCTGCCGCTCCCCCAGGAGCAAGTGGAAAGGGCTGTGTAGGTGTGAGTTGATCCAGGCGAGTGTTAATCAACATGAGTTGTGTTAGTATGACCTGCTGCTAGTGAGATAACTGATCTACCCGAGTCTCGATGGTGTTTAGTCTTTGTGCAAGAGCACTGTCTGCTGGGTTCGTCTGACTGAGATATACTGACATGTTTGGTAAAACCCAGAAGTAGACTCAGACTCGGAATACAGTAAATACAATTATCTTTTATTTGCAGTGAAAGTGAATGTGAATGCGTGCGTGTGTGCTGAAGTGGGCAGCTTGGCGAGCAGAGCACGGATGAACTGGCAACCCTAGGAGAGAGGACAGACAGACGGATGAGTTTACTGGGACCAGGGTGAATAAACAGGTGAATGTACGGTCTTACGGAATGGATGAAAGGCTGAGGCACTGAAGATCTCCCAGAGACTCCGAACCAGCTGCAGTCCATTCCGTGTCCGTGTTGTCGCCGAGGAGTGAGGTGAGGATTAGCAGGTGAGTACATGGTGTAAAGCAATGTGCGGGAAAAAGCACAGGTCCACCACCAGGAGGAGGAGGTCCGCCGCCAGGAGGCTTCCACCTGTGCACAGGGGAGAAGAGGTGAAGCGTGGAAGGGATGAAATCCCGAAGGCTTACTTGTCGTTGGAGAGCTTAGGCTCTCAAAAAACCTGACGGAGCAGGATTGGCGAAGAAGAGGATTCTCTGGAGCAGGATGACAGAGTAGTTGAGGAAGTCCTTCCAGACCAGAGGAGCGTTGACGTCTCCGTGCAGACCACAGGGCAGCACGGCTTAGGAAGGCTGTCTAATGAGGTGAACAGGTGTGCACGCAGCTGTGGAGGCAATTAGGGCAGCAGGCACGCAGAGCAGGTCACCACACTATGCTTGGATGATCACCTAATCAGTACCTGCTTAAGTAGACCAAGGTGTCCTTGTGTTGGAATTCAACAGAGATACTAATATAGGGAAGATTTTGCAGTGGTCTCTTAAATTTTTCTGGAGCTGTAAGTGTAACATAACAATAAAGCTAATTTCTGTATCATTCCCAGCAGGGCTGTTTCTGGGTATAAAGGAGACTATGCAAATGCAGCGGGCCCCCTCAGCCATTAGGGGGCTTTAAAATAAATTAGCATTTTTTTCCTACAAGTTTGCAACATTTTTCTTTGTAAGTTTTTGACTTTTTCTTATAGCAAATGGGCAGCTTTTCTCTTGTGATTTTGCAATGTTCATATGAATGCTGGCTATTTTAAAATTTTATATAAAGATTTTCTCTTCAGCTCGACAGTGAATCTGTATTTGTGTTAGCAACAGTGTGACATTTACCAAAAAACAAATCATAATCTGCTGTCACATATTAATTGTCAGCTAATACTAAATAGCATTTTTGCATTATTACACTTGAGGTTATGTGGTATTATGGCTGTAGTGCTGTGGTGAGTCATTGGAGGCCTGATGCACAGGGTGAGCAAGTAGCTCCCGACTGTTAACACAAACATCGACCACATTGCAGAGTATATTGGCTTTATTGTCGTTTTACACGTACCTCCAATGAAATTTGCTATTGTCTACCAGTTATGGTTTATATACGTACACGCCCTGTAATAAATCTCCTCCCTAGCCAGACATTTATTACACTGTGATGCACGTCCAGTTGGAGTAGCAGGCAGAGGAGATTGAATGGCTCTGCCCTCTCTGCTGTGTCTGCAATCCTGTGTGCAGGCTTTCACTCTCCCTTTCCTGTAATATTGCTTAGCTCTTATTTTCTCCATATTAACTTTGTCTAAATTTCTCTGATCAAAACTCTACCATGCCACGTTAAATTAAAATACTTCTCAATCTTTTCTCTGAATTATGATGCCTTTATTCACAACTTTATCACCTGAGAGGCGTTTGTTGTAAGTAATCTCTGCACCGAGGCCGGGCTAATTTAGCTGGAATTGTTTTGGCGTTTTGTGCCATCGTGCTTTCCTCCCTGTTGTTTTGACTCTCCTTGAACTTGCATTCAGGTTGCTAATTTCCTTTGTTATCTCATCTCGCCTGCCTCCACTCATCCACGCACTCGGGCGCTCAGTGCTGTCTGATGATTGACACAGGGAAAGAGCCTCGATTATCTCTCTGCCAAGAGCGTTAGAGCCCAGGATCGCTGGCTGGCTCACTTTTAGGATGTGCCAGTCCCTTCTCCCACCACGCAGGAAGGGAATCTGGCCTGGTGAGTTTACGTAGATGACCGTGGGAGGTCAGAGGCAGCTGTTAATTGTTTTCCCTCTGCTAATTTTCTCCTTCTTCCTTGGCCATTTTGCACTGAATGGCTGACACATAGAGACAAACAATCACGTCTGCACCCTAAGGTCAGTTTAGAGGCACCAATTAACCTAACAAGCAAGTTCTGTGTGAGGAATCCTGAATACACAGAGGCAGAGCTGTTTCTGGCTGTACAGCAGAGAATGCAAATGCAACAGGTCCCTAAGCTAAGTTCTTCCTCAAGATAAGATTTTTTGCAGTGAGATTTGAAATTTCCTTCAACTTTTTTCATTTAAACTTGCAACTTTTTTCTCATAAATTTTCTATTTTTCTCTTGTAACTTTGCAACCTTTTTCTTGTAAATTTTTTACCTTTTTCTTGTAAATTTGCAACTTTTTCTACTAAGTTGGTGACCTTTTTCCCCACACACAATTTTTATTAACATTTTTTTGTTGTGAATTTGAAACTTTTTTCTCATAAATTTTCAACTTCAACTAAATTTCATATGGACATTTGTTATTCCCCTCATGGATCGTCACCTTATCGTGGCGGGGGGTTTGTGTGCCCAAGTGATCCCAGGAGCTGTGTTGTCCGGGGCAATTTGCCTCTGGTAGGGTCACCCAAGATAAACTGGTCCTGGGTGAAGGGCCAGACTAAGAACAATCCAACAGACTCTCATGATGAATGCTAAAACAAGGATTCAGTGTACCCTGCCCGCTATTGGGTTACTGGGGCCCCACCCTGGAACCAGGCCCGGAGGAGGGGCTCAGTGGCTAGCGCCTGGTGGCTGGGTTTCCGCTTATGGGACCTGGCCGGGCTCAGCCCAAAGGAGTTACATGGGTCCGCCCTCCAGTGGGCTCACCACCTGCAGGAGGAATCATGGGGTCCGGTGCTATGTGGATCAGGTGGCGGTCGAAGGCAGAGACCTTGGCGGTCTGATCCCAAGCTTCCTAAACTGGCTTTTGGGATATGGAATGTCACCTCTCTGGTCAATCAATCAATCAACTTTATTTATAAAGCACTTTAAAAGCAACACTCGCTACACAAAGTGCTGTACAGCAAGAGAACATAAAAGCAGGGCACTAACACAAAGGGCGCTAACACAAGAACCACAGTAAAAAAAAACCTAAATAAATAAATAAATAAATTCATAAATAAAATAAAAAGTAAAATAAAATAAAAATCCATTTCATTCAGCAAAATCAATGTCTCATACTGGGTCGACGGTCAGGGAGTAAAAATGTGTTTTAAGACGTGTTTTAAAAATGGACAATGAAGGTGCTTGTCTGATGTCCAGGGGTAAATCATTCCATGATCTGGGGGCCATGATCGAAAAGGCTCTGTCCCCTCTGAGCTTGCACCTCGTCTTTGGTACCTCCAAAAGCAGCTGTTCAGCTGACCTAAGGGACCGGGTGAGAGCGTAGGGATGCAGAAGCTCAGAGAGGTAAGGCGGAGCAAGACCGTTCAAGGATTTAAAAACAAATAAAAGAATTTTAAAATGAACTCTAAAATACACGGGCAGCCAGTGGAGTGAAGCTAAGATGGGTGTGATGTGATCTCTTCCACGTGTACCTGTTAAAAGATGAGCAGCGGCATTTTGAACCAGCTGCAGACGGGAAAGAGATGACTGGCTGACACCGGCGTGAAGTGCGTTACGGTAATCCAGCCGAGATGAAACAAAAGCATGGATTACTGTTTCCAGGTGTGGTCTAGAGAGAATAGATTTTACTTTTGCTAAACGCCTTAGATGAAAGAAGCGTTTTTGATGACACATTGTTATCGTGTCATCAGACCTGCGATCGTATGTCTTGGACATTCCGGTAAAGAGAGGTGCAGAGCTGTTAACTGATCACCACCTGGTGGTGAGTTGGATCCGATGGCAGGGGAGGATGCCATTCAGACTTGGTAGACCCAAAAGTATAGTGAGGGTGTGCTGAAAGCGTCTGGCTGAGGCCCCTGTCCGGAAGGTTTTCAACTTCCACCTCCAGAAGAAATTCGACCACATTCCGAGGGAGTCTGGAGACCTAGAGTCTGAATGAGCCATGTTCTCCACCTCCATTGTTGAAGCAGCTGCCCAGAGCTGCAGCCACAAGATCATCATCTCGTGGTGGCAACCCCCGAACCAAGTGGTGGACAACAGTGGTGGGGGGGGCCCTTAAGCTGAAGAAGGAGTCCTATCAGGCTTGGTTGGCTTGTGGGACTCCCGAAGCAGCCGAGGTGTACCGGCAGGCCAAGCGGAGCGCGGCTCGGGTGGTTGCTGAAGCAAAAACTCAGGTGTGGAAGAAGTTTGGTGAGGCCATGGAACAAGACTTTCGGTCGGCGTTGAAGAGATTCTGGCAAACTGTCCGGCGGCTTAGGAGGGGGAAGCAGCTCCCTGTCCACACTGTGTATGGTGCGGATGGGGTGCTGCTGACTTCGACTGGGGATATCGTCGGGCGGTGGAAGGAATACTTCAAGGATCTCCTCAATCCCACTGACACACCTTCCACAGAGGAAGCAGGGCTTGTGGACGAGGGGGAAGACTCGCCCATCACAGGAGCTGAGGTCGCCAAGGTGGTTAAAAATCTCTTTGGTGGCCGGGCCTCGGGGGTGGAGGAGAGTCGCCCTGAATACCTCAAGGCCCCGGATGTTGTAGGGCTGTCATGGTTGACACGCCTCTGCAACATTGTGTGGAGGTCAGGGACAGTGCCTTTGGCATGGCAAACTGGGGTAGTGGTTCCTCTATTTGAAAAGGGGGACCAGAGGGTGTGCTCCAACTTTAGGGGGATCACACTCCTCAGCCTTCCTGGGAAAGTCTATGCCAAGGTACTGGAGAGGAGAGTCCGGCTCTTAACTTCTCACCATGTGTTAGCAAGAATACTCCAAAACTACTGGATGGATTTCCAGAGTAAAAATAATAAAACTCCTGCATTGATGGTGAAATCCTGTGAAGGCCTGCTTTTTTCACCACACAGAAAACTGATCAAGAATTGATAAAGGAATCAGTAAAGGATCGACTCAATAAGCAAAATCGACAATACCATTGATATTGACAAAATCTTATCAATTCCCATCCCTACTGGTTACATGACTACTTCAATAGTCAGGTAACTCCAGAAATCCAATCATAACCGTTTTATTCGTGTGCATGTAAACTTGGTCATTTATGCCGCACTCTTGTTTCTTGATTAAGTCTTGTCAGTGAACTATAAGGGAGAAAAAAGGACAAAAGAAACCAAAACTGACCTGAAAGCTTCAAATAACCGTGATGCTGATTTAAGGCCAAATTACTCAGCCCTACGTTATTATTAGAATCAAATAAAAATCACTTTTAATCAATAATGTGAAACATCATGATGTGTAAATCTGTCTGACCACTTTTATTGTAAGTGTATTATATTTTTAATAGAAGCCAGTCTTGAAGTTCCTACACAATACTAAAAAGCAGCTCCCCTTAATTTGAAGCTGCAAACTCCAATCTTTATAGAGAGAAACAAGGAGAATGTTTTTTCAATTTTCTGTTTGTAAATGTTAAGCGAGGTTTGCTGCAGTCTGAGACAGTGGAGCGTTCACGCTTTGATAACAGTGGCTTGTCAGTGTTTTGGGACTGAATGGAGCTCATTTTTACTTTGTATCTTCTCACTGTTTCCCTGCTGTACATTTTGAAACTCTTCCTTCAAGTCACTGTGGGAGGGCATTAAAACGAATCCAACTGAGCGGTAAATGAAGGAGGGAACAAGCCAAATGAATCTTAACAGAGGATATTCGTTCTGAGGTTTGGTACGTTTTATTTGCTGAGGATGTGTGGGTGAATACTAAAGCGGCCCAGCACAGCTTCTGATGTTATGGGGAGAAAGTCGAACGCACGGAGGAGGTATACAGAAAGATCTCTGAAGGATAACGAGTTTATATTGGAAATCCAATTAACGATAAATGGAGGGATTCATCTCTTGGCCGAGGAATAAAGAGAGTGAGATCTGGTCTGAGAGGAAAGTCATTTATATGGAAATCCTCCCATGATGCAACAAAAAACCTCAGTGAACAATGATTCAGTTTTTCTGTGATGGTGGTCTGCAACCTGCGGCTCTGGGGCCATATATGGCCCTGCGAGTTTGAAATTTCTAAGAGGAAAGACTCAATATGATGAGGAATATCCTTTGTCAAAGACTGTCCCAACACTATGCCCGTTTTGACACCTCGTCATCTGTGTCCAACTCCCCCCCTCCCTCCAGCTCCACAGCCTCCACATTCCCTACTTCATTTAAGGCACCCCCCCTCCCCCTCTCCCCTTATCATCAGTGAGCAGGATGTGCTCAAACAGTTCTCCAGACTGAACCCGCGCAAGGCCCCCGGCCCAGACGGCGTGTCTCCCTCCACCCTGAGACTCTGTGCGAAACAGCTGGCTCCTGTATTCACAGACATTTTTAACACCTCCCTTAAGTTATGCCACGTGCCGTCCTGCCTCAAATCCTCCACCATCATCCCTGTCCCCAAGAAGCCACGGATCACTGGACTTAATGACTACAGACCTGTAGCGCTCACCTCTGTAGTCATGAAGTCCTTTGAGCGCCTGGTCCTGTCCCACCTCAAGTCCATCACCACCCCTCTCCTGGACCCGCTGCAGTTTGCCTACCGAGCCAACAGGTCTGTAGACGATGCAGTCAACCTGGCCCTCCACTCCATCCTGCAGCACCTGGACTCCCCGGGAACCTACGCCAGGATCCTGTTTGTGGACTTCAGCTCCGCATTCAACACCATCCGCCCCGCTCTGCTCCGGGACAAGCTGTCCCTGCTCAACGTGCCTGACTCCCTCTGCAGGTGGATCATCGACTTCCTGACGGACCGGAGGCAGCATGTGCGGCTGGGAAAGACTGTCTCAGACTATACTAGCATCAGCACCGGATCACCCCAGGGCTGTGTACTTTCCCCCCTACTCTTCTCCCTTTACACCAACTCCTGCACCTCCAGCCACCAGTCTGTCAAGTTGATCAAGTTTGCGGACGACACCACCCTCATCGGGCTCATCTCCAACGGCGACGAGTCCACCTACAGGAGAGAGGTGGCCCAGCTGGCGTCCTGGTGCAGCAATAACAACCTGCAGCTGAACGCTCTGAAGACAGTGGAGATGATTGTAGACTTCAGGAAAGTCACTACTCCTCTGCCCCCCCTCACCCTCTCAGGCTCTCCCATCACCACTGCTGATTCCTTCCGCTTCCTAGGCACTACCATCACCAGGGACCTCAAATGGGAGCTGACCATCAGCTCACTCATCAAAAAAGCCCAGCAGAGGATGTTCTTCCTGCGGCAGCTGAGGAAGCTCAAGCTACCCACCAAGATGTTAGTGCAGTTCTACACAGCCATCATCGAGTCCATCCTCACCACCTCCATAACCGTGTGGTACGCAGGAGCCACTGCCAGGGACAGACTAAGGCTGCAGCGCGTCGTGCGCACTGCTGAGAAGGTGATTGGCTGCAAGCTCCCATCTCTCCAGGATCTGTACATCTCCAGGACCCGGAGGCGTGCTGGCCGGATCATAGCCGATCCCTCACACCCTGGTCACGTACTGTTTGCCCCCCTCCCCTCTGGTAGAAGACTTCGGTCCATCCAGACTAAAACCTCCCGTCACATGAACAGCTTCTTCCCCTCTGCCATTAGACTGCTGAACACTAAGTGACTTATTGACTCTCGTGCACCATGTACAGCAGCTCAACCAGACTCATGTCAATCATCACTGTTTTCTTCCTGCATTACCGACTGCACTATATAGTTCTCCACAGTATCTGCTGCTGGCTAATATATATTTTAACTGTTGACCAGTATCACTTAATCTTATCCTACACTTTATTACATGTATAGTTTATTTCTCTTATCTTATCATGTTTAATGTTGCAGCATTGTACCGAGACAAATTCCTAGTTTGTGTACTACATGAACAATGGCAATAAACCTGATTCTGATTCTGATTCTGAAAAACAAACTGGGGCTGATGTAATTCCTTCCCCCCTTAAACCCATCTGTCAATCCTGAAGCACACCACACTGTCCGCACACACGCCCTGCACCACCCTCACACGCTTCTCTGCCACTCCCAACTTCCTCGTACAGTACCACACTTTCTCTCTTGGAACCCTATCATATGCTTTCTTTTGCCCATATTCAGTGACTCCCTGTCATTTTGACAAACTCACAAATTTACAGATAAAAAGTCAAAAATTTGTGACCTTTTCGGGAATGTACAAGAAAAAGCTGCAGATCCAAGAAGGAAAAACTCTCAATTATAAGAGAAAACTCACACAAATGTATGAGAATAAAGAAGAATAGATACATTTAGAAGAAAAAAGTTTTCATTTAAAGGGGTAATTGACTGCACTTTTTCCAAATTTTAACAGCTCACTCATGTCTTAATGAAGTGTTTGTGACATATTTTGTTCATATTTTCTTTAATTATTGAAGCAACTTTGTCTTGTATTTTTCCTGGCTTTCTTGAAACGCTCTGATTTAAAGCCTGTCACTTTAAGAAACATCCTTCACCTATTCAACTCTGCCCTCCCTCTTACATCAGTTAGCCATTGGCTGGCTAGCTTTGAGCCTTTAGCTTTTAGCCTCTTTCTGGCTTGGATGAACAGCGCTGGTTCACTGATCCACAGTCGATGGTGTATCTCGCGTCACTCCGGCCTGTCTCTGCAAGATGCCGCTCCGCTCCCACGGTCAGCTGGGGGATGCCCCGTCATGAGGCGGCTTCCCTACACTGCCTGCGAGAGCGAAGTGGAGTCGCACAGAGTCCTGGAGGATGGTGGGGGAGGTGGCCATGAGAGCCATCAGCCTCGGGTCCCAGTGTAGACCAGGTCAGTTGCCGTGACCGATGCGCTGGTGCTGGCGATTTGCTGTGGAATCACGGCGAAATTACTGTGAGATGGGCTGGGATATATTGTGGACTATAGACTGGTGAATCAGGTGGTAACAGGGATGGCTATTAGGGTGACTAAGATTTGAGGAAAATGACAATATAAGCTGCGCTTGGTGCGAGCCTGCTGGTACCAGTGTTAGCTGGGGGGTTAATAGCTCAGGGGCTAATAGGCTACCTTTAGCACCCCTTCCTTCTACATGACAGACAGCAAGCCAGGCCAATAACAGAGCAGTGGGTGGGTCTCCAGGACGGTGGTGGGTTGGCTTTGTCAAATCATGACGTATACAGTTTACTCGCAAGAGTCAAAAAAATGTTTCTGGGAGAGAAAAAACAGATAAAGCCTGTGTGTTTTTTAAAAGAATTGGATGTTTTGATATTTTTTGGATAATTTTGTGACCAATAGAGACATTTCAGACAGTTAAAACCTCAAACTCACCATTTTTCAGTTAATGACCCCTTTAACAGGGCAGCGTGGTGGCGGAGTGGTTAGCACTGCAGCAACACAGCAACTCACCCTTGGCTGGGTGATCCTGGGTTTGATCCCAGCCCCCGACCAACAGTGATCTGTGTGGAGTTTGCATATTCTCCCCGTGTCTGCGTGGGTTTACTCCAAGATTGCTCTGGTTTCCTCCCACATGCCAAAAACATGCAAGTTAGGTTAACTGGCATCAACTGGGGATTCTAAATTGTCCTTAGGTATGACTGTGAGAGTGAATGGTTGCCTGTCTCTCTGTGTTGGCCCTGCGATGGACTGGTGATCTGTCCAGGGTGTATCCTGCCTCTCAC
The DNA here is from genome assembly GCA_020510985.1 of Pholidichthys leucotaenia. Lineage (NCBI taxonomy): Eukaryota > Metazoa > Chordata > Actinopteri > Cichliformes > Pholidichthyidae > Pholidichthys > Pholidichthys leucotaenia. The sequence goes on along the minus strand of CM035846.1, from coordinate 45,443,096 downwards.
CCAAAGATGATGGGATAGGCTCCAGCCCCACTGCGACCCGAAAAAGATTAAGCGGAAGAAGATGGATGGATGGATGGACCCCTTTAACAATAACAACTTGGCTAACTTCTGTGAAATAAGTTGTATATTATTAAGAAAATGGTTGCAAATTTACAAGGGAAAAAAATCCACAAATTTATATGAAAAAGTTGCAAACTGAAGAGAAAAATGTTGCAAATTTCCGGTTCTTCTTCCGGTTCCGGCGCCACACGAGTTGGCTGCCTTTTGCAACTGCCTTTTTTTTTTTTTTTTTTTTTTTTTTATCTTCCTTCTTCTTTCTACACCTTTCAGTCTATATATATCACGGACACACAGATCGCCCCAAAGGTCTCCCGAGTCGGCGGACGGAGCCTCTGTTTACAGCAGAAGACGATACAGCAGGGAAGAGCTAGCTAGCACTCAACCGCCACCCGGTGCTAACGGAGAAACTCGACATACCGGGTGAACTGAAGCGAAAACGACGCAGGTGCCGGGCTGGAGTTTAGGCGGCGTGCAAGAAATATAAGACAGAATAATAAAGAGCAATGGCAAGAACAAAGCAGACCGCCCGTAAATCTACTGGAGGAAAAGCCCCCAGGAAGCAGCTGGCCATCAAGGCTGCTCGGAAAAGCGCTCCGGCCACCGGCGGAGTGAAGAAGCCTCACCGTTACAGGCCCGGTACCGTGGCTCTGAGAGAGATCCGTCGCTACCAGAAATCCACGGAGCTGCTCATCTGTAAGCTGCCCTTCCAGCGCCTGGTGAGGGAGATCGCTCAGGACTTCAAGACCGACCAGCGCTTCCAGAGCTCCGCCGTCATGGCTCTGCAGGAGGCCAGCGAGGCCTACCTGGTGGGTCTCTTCGAGGACACCAACCTGTGCGCCATCCATGCCAAGAGGGTCACCATCATGCCCAAAGACATCCAGCTGGCCCGCCGCATCCGCGGAGAGAGAGCTTAGACTTTCTGCTGCACATCCACCAACCACAATGCTCCGCACTGTGTGTCTATATATATATATATATATATATATATATATATATATATATATATATTTATAGTAATATGTACATATGTATACTAGCTGCTCTTGTTTTTTCTTGCCTTCTGATTGTTGCTCTGAGTGTTGCTATCCCTGTGCTGTTGCAATCCTGGAATTTCCCCATTGTGGGACTAATAAAGGCTTATCTTATCTTATCTTAAATTTACATAGGAAAAATGTCAGTGTTCATGGAGCTGTTTGCAAATTTATTCCATATTTGGGAGAAAAAAAATTAGAAGTTCAGAGGGGAAAAAAAATAAAATTTATTATATAAGTTGCAAATTTATGTGAAAAATATTAAATTTAAAAAGCTGTAATTTAATGAAAAGGGTGTAAATTTACAAAGAAAAATAGTAAAAAGCACAATGAGAGCACAATGTTGCAGTTTTATTTGGCTCTTTACCTCATTTTTTAAGACTCAGATCAGTTTTGTGGCTCCATGCACATGTTTTTGGACAAAAATGGCATCAAATGGCTCTTTTCACGGCGGCGGTTGATACAGTGAAACTCCTTCTGACCTTCTCTATCCTTCTCAGGGGCGGCTGTGGCGCAGGTGTAGTGTGGCCGACTGTTGATTGGAGGGTCAGGGGTTTGATTCCCGCTCTGTCTGCAGTCTGCATGTCAAAGTGTCGTTGAGCAAGACTCTGAACCCCCAGTTGCTCCTGGTGGGTCAGGCCAGCGCCTGTGTCCGGCAGCTCTGCCACCATGTGTGTGTGAATGACTGGGTGGATAGCAGGATCTGTAAAGGGATTTGGTCATCTAAAGATGAGAAAAAGCGCTATATAAGTGAACGCCATTTACCATTCTCCACCAACAGCCTTAGAGCAAACACTGCATCTATAGTACGCTTTCTTAGCATGAAACCTAAAATCTATTTGAATAAAATCACATATTTATGAGAAAAAAGTCGCATGTTTTAGAGGAAAAAGCTCTCCTGTTACTGATGATAATAGACCAGTAACGTTTGCTGTTTTATCTTCATTTTAAGGCTCAAATACATATTGTCGCTTCTTTTTTAAATAAATGGATTGCTTACCCATTTATCTGTGTAAACAGCTGGGTAGAATATCCAGAAACTGCACTCAGGTAAAAGTAGTATCACCTTATGATATTAAATACTGAGGTACAAGTCAGAGTAGATACCAAAAAACTTTGATTTTTGCCAAAAGTTGCCATTTTTTGAGTTTTTTTTTTAATTAACTCTTTTTCTTCTTCTTTTTCTTGCACATTTTGGACCTTTTCCCCTCCATGAACCCAGCCAGCATGTCCATGTGGGCCCCACCAAAGGTTAAATCAAGGCTGTCTCATAGGTCCATGTGGGTTTGCCCATATATTCCCTGCTGCCCTCATCTCTGCTCACATGGACTTTACCTGTTACTTTCAACTTATTTTCTCAAAAATGTGCTACTTTCATGTAAATTTGTGACTCCCCCCCCCCAACTTGATACATTTTTCTTGAAAATTTGAAACTTTACTTTTACTATAAACTTGCAACTTTTTCTCATAAATTTGTTTCTTTTTTCCTTGTAAATTTATTTTCTTGTAAATTTGTTTTTCCCATAAATTTGCAACATTTTTCTTGTAAAATTGAAAATTTTTGAGAAAGTTCCAATTTATTCACTCATACATTTGCTACTTCTTAATTTGCAAATTTTTCAGATTTTTTCCTAATAAATTTGTGACTTTTTTCTTGTAAATTTGCTCATTTTTCTTCCAAGTTTTTAACTCCTTTCAAGTAATTTTACAATTTTTTCTCATAAATGTGCTACCGTTTTTTTTTTTTTTGTAAATTTGTCACTTTTTTCTCATAAATTTTCTTTTTCTTTCCTCATAAATTTGTAACTTTTCTTTGCAAAATGTTGCCGATGGCCCTAGTGTTTCTGAAACCTGCTCACTCCCATTAAACCCGTGTGGGGCCCAGAAACAGATCACCTGCTCACCTGCACCACAGCTAGTCCATGTGGACAAACACAGATGGGGCCCACGTGGACATTCTGGCTGGGAATGTGCAACTTTTCCCTTATAAATGAGACCCCCCTTCCCCCAATGGTCATTGAGTTTAAGTGTTTGTCTGGGACTTTCTTTTTGAGATGCCAATAATAACTGAGGTTCAGGGTGTCTCTGCCCCGCGGCTGGTAGTCCTGCTGATGATGAGCTCAGTTTTCTGAACAGACGGATTACTAATGAGATCAACTTTTTCCCAGCTGTCTTCCTATTTGAGTGAAACCGGCCGTGATGACGTTACACTCATCTAGACTCAAGGATGAACATTGTTGGAGAAGTGCAGAAGCGCTCAAGAGTGAGTTTATTGTTAGCTTGTGTATTACCTGTCAGTTTGATAGTGTTGTAGTCCAGGCCAGAGTCTCCCAAGACAAGACTTAAGACTATAGAGGGAACATTTTGTCATCACTCTGCAATCTCTCAACAACCTCCACCTTGGTGTAAAGGGGATATTAAAGTCTTGGGCTGGTCTCAACTGCAACACAACTGAGTAATCTTCAAGCTAAACTAAACTGGAATTGCACTCAAGAGAGAGAGTCAGACCCAGACCGACCCTGTGACCTCTAAATGAATGTGTCTACTATCCCTCTTCTTGTCATAGAGTCCAGGAAAGCAAAGAAACACTTGGGGCCCTGTTACAACAATCTAAACCATGCATTTGTTCCATGCTTTTGTGCCAGTGGTTCTTGTAGTTTCTCTCAGAGCTTTGTCTGTTTTGCACACTTGTACCCTTGCTGTCCAAATACTGACTGACTTTATGATTGAAGTAGAGGTCTCATTTTAAAGGGGTGTGGCTGGGGACAAAATTGGCACATTGCAATTATCTTGCATTTTCTGGCAATGCACTTCTGTCTAACAGAAGCCGCATCTAATGTCAAGGACACATTATCAGTTACTATTTAAATGTCACATTTAAAAGGTGAGTGCAAATGTACAAATTTTTTCACTGTTCGTTGTTTTGACAGACTGCATTTATATGACCAGGGGTACAAAAAAAAAGCACCGAAGCCACTGTGACTGAGTGAACAGCTAACTCTGCTAATGCTAGATGGGCCAATCTGCCACCCTCTCTGCGCCAACGCTGTCTCCAAGGAGATAGATAGAACGACCTCGGCTGGCTAGCCAAGGTGCTAACAGACTGATGTGCTGGCCAGTCACGTATAAACTATAACAAAATAAGCTAGAATGATGTGAATCAGATGGAACTTGGGTGTCTAGCAAGGGTAGAAAAAGTAAATCGAAAAGAGCTCCAGGACCCGACTGCAATCCAACATCTATGCTAGCGCTCGGCAGAGTCATCCTTCCCCCCGGGAATTGCTAACTCTGCTAATGCTAGGCAGACTGAACTATTGGCCTTTCTCCGCCGACACAATCTCCAAGGAGGTTGGTAGCCCGACCTCAGCTGGCTAACTAAGGTGCTAGCAGGCCAAAGACTGTTTCATCTAAAATATAACAAAATAAGCCAGAATTATCGGCTTCAGTCCTCCGCGATCTGAAAAGGATTAAGTGGTTAATGAATGAAGATGAATGAATGAATAAACCCCCAAAAGCGCACATATGTCCAGTCAACGTCAGCAAGTTTATCACCGCTATAAAACATATTCCCGATGTAAACTTGGTACCTTGGGTCAATGTTGGCACGATGCATGTGTGCTGTTGGGGATGAATATTGTCATACCAGGTGGAAACAGGGGTTACTAGAATTTAAAGAAAATGGCAATATAAACCTTGGTCGCCAAACTAACTCCTTAGCAGGCCAATGGCTGTATTAGCCCTGTATCATTTGAGTGAGCTCTGGTTTGTAACGTACTGGCAAACTACAGTAGATCTCTCAATAGCAAGATACAAACACTTGGATGATCCCTGGTAATCAGAACATTCCCGTGGTGGAAAAAACAGCAATAGTTCCCGGTATTAAAAATGTTCCTGCTGTGGGAACACGGTTGTACTCTACACACTCACTCAGCTTTGCTCACACGCTAACAGCTCAGACATTCTGGACTTGGTGCTGCAGACATCTGTGCCACAATCATTCTGGCTCACTGAGCGGATTCCCAATTACACGCTGGAGTAGCGTTACACTGCCATATTAAGAATTCAAACGCGAGCCACACGGAGCCGGTTACTTGCGAGCTCTGAAAAATGAATGACGTCTCTGTGGAGAAACGTGAAGTTGCCACAGCTCGTCAGGCTTTTTTTGGATCAGATTAATGTGCAATCAGGGAGGAACTGGGCCACTTCAGACAGCTGTGTGCTGGCTTCTGGGCTCCCTCGTCACCATGGCGACACTTTAATCGCTCCTAGACCCCCAAACCACTTTTAAGAATTTAACAGTTGGAGGGGAAAAAATGTTGGCGACTTGATGCTTTCTGACAAAATTGCTGAGTTCAGTCAGATGGATTTGATGCGCGAGTTTGCCGTCTCTGCCAGTCATTCAGGCCCAGCCAGCGTGTCCAAGTGGCTCCATAAAAGTTAAAACTGGGCTGTTTTATGGGGCCCATGTGGGTTTGTCCACAGGTTCCATGTTGGCCCATCTGTGTTTGCCCACGTGGACTTTGCCTGTGGTACAGGTGAGCAGGTGATCTGTTTACCTGCTTTAAACCCATCTGGGCCCCACAGGTTTCAGAGATATTGGCACCATAGGCAAAATTAGGAGAAAAAAGTCACAAATTTATGACAAAAAAGTCACAATTTCATAAGAAAAAATGTGAAAATTTATGAGAAAAAAGACACAAATTTCCTAGGAAAAAAATCATAAATTTATGAGAAAAAAAGTTGCAAAGTTACAAGAAAAAAATAGTAAAATTACTTGAAAAGGGTTACAAACTTAAAAGAAAAATTTAGCAAATTTAAAAGAAAAAAGTTACAAATTCATGGGGAAAAAAATTACAAGAAAAAAGTTACAAATTTATGAGAAAAAATTACAAGTTTACACTAAAAAATGTTTAAGAAAGTTCCAAATTTACAAGAAAAATCCCACAAATTAATGGGGGGAAAACTCACAAATTTACATGAAAATAGAAAATTTGCAAGGACAAAAGTAACAAATTTATGAGGAAAAAGTTGCAAGATTACAGTAAAAAAAGTTTCAAATTTATGAGAAAGCTCCAAAATTACAAGAAAAGGTCAGCAAACCTCCAAGAAAAGTTACAATTTTACAAGAAAAACAAACAAATTTATTTGAAAAAGTTACAAGTTTACAGTAAAAAAAAGTTTCAAATTTATGAGAAAATAAGTTGAAAGTTGGTAAACAGATAAAGTTCATGTGGGCAAACACAGATTAAATTTAGATTTGATTAGATTAGATGACTTTATTAATCCCAGAGGGAAATTAAATTGTCACAGCGGCAGGATACAAACAATAATAAAGAAATAGCAAGACAAAAATACTATACATTGTACGAGACACACATACAGTACATGTGCAAACAAGCCGATTCAGAACAAAATAAGTAACTGGTAAGGAACAAAATATACGAGTACCAGTGTGAGCTGCTGACTGTCCTAAACAGCATCCTCTGACCTGGCAGAGACAATGAATTTAACATTCCAGTAGGTATAAATGACCTCCTATATCGCTCCCTAGCACAGTGGGGTTGAATGAATCTATTGCCAAACGAGCATTTAAGACTGCTAAGTGTTTTATGAAGGGGGTGTGAAGTATCGTCCTTAATTGTTTGAATTCTTGCCACAATTCTGTCCTCCACCACCGCCTCAACTGTAGCCAGCTTCAGTCCCACCACAAAGCCAGCCTTCCTCATCAGTGTGTTGAGGAAGGGTTAGTCTGTTGGCGTCCTTCCCTCTGATACCTACACCCCAGCACCCTACAGCGTAGAAGATGACACTAGCAACAACAGACTGAGAAAACAAGTAAAGGAACCTTTTACAGATGTTGAAGGACCTGAGCCTCCTAATGCCACATTTCCACTATATAGTTCTGCGCTACTCTTTTCTTTTCTTTTTTACTTGTTTCTCCCGCGGCTGCGCCTCCATCACAACCGCGGAAAGCCGAGTATTGCTGGGGGTGGGTGGGATCGAGGTGGCGCTACACTCTGCTGACGTAGTAAAGGACGCGACCGACTCCTCCACAACAAAGAAAAAAATAGCGGATTACGAGCGGAGGATTTCCACGGTGGTCACTAATCTTCTGTGGGTTTTTAACACAATGAATGTCTTTAACGAGACAAGAGAATTTTACAGGAGAAGACGACGTGGATTGAGAACAACACACGTTGGAGCAGGAGAGGAGAATAGCGGTTGCCCAGGAGGAATCTGAAGCAGCTGCATATGAAGCAGAGATCATTCAGAGATCATTTCATTTGTTCAGTGTTCATGTGCATACATATGTCAAACGTGTTTTTTAAATAAAATGTTGTGCACTTTTCAACTACGTCGCCTCTGTTGTTCAAAACAGTTAAATGTTAACAGATGGTTAATTAAATGCTAAAACACCGGAGTAATTTAAAATAATGCAGAAGCTTAATCCTAAACCCCTTTAACTTACCAAATAATTTATAACATTATAAAAAAGCCAATCCAAATCTAGACCCATTTTGTGTATTGTGTAATAATACACTGATGATAAACTGACTTCCCAAAAAAAGCAGCAGCTAGACAACGCACTTTTGGTTTGATGGAATTGCCAATTGACCTTGGAATTATATGTGGAAACTTGTTATACTTCCAGTTAACTTTAACTTACAAAATAATTAAAAATATTATAAAAAAGCCAATCCAAATCTAGGCCCATTTTTTGTATTGTGTATCATTTGAGTATCATTGTACAATCTATTGTTCTTTATAAGGGTTATCTGTTCAGTGGTGGCTAATTACACACTAAAACAACGTAGAAAATGACTGCAAAGAAAATGCTGCAGCTAGACAACTCACTTTTGGTTTGATGGAATTGCCAATTGACCTTGGAATTATATGTGGAAACTTGTTATACTTCCAGTTAACTTTAACTTACCAAATAATTTATAATATTATAAAAAAGCCACTTCCGGTTATGGCTGCCACGTAAGACGGACGTGTCTCACTCTGCTCTGCTCCTGGAGAAAAAAATCGGCAAATAACTCTCTCATTTGGGACAGAACGTATCCCAGCGTTTGGGCGAGGATATGTCGGCGAAGCCTAAGGCTGGAAAACCAGGTAGAGGAAAAAGCGAGCCACCGAAACAGTCCAAATTAACGGACTTTCAGGTCTGTGACGCAGCAAACAAAACTCCATATATGGCGGAGGAGGCTGGCAACGGCGCAATGTTTGCGGGGAGTGGCGCAGATGCGCTGATGGCTGCCATGAGTTCAATGAGAGCGGACTTTTCCTCTAGATTTGATGGGATTATGACAGCGTTGGAAGGAATAAGAAAGGAATTGGGTGACTGTGTAGAACGAACGGCGCAGATGGAGCTCCGTCTCGCTAGTGCTGAAAATGACGTCACCCATCTTCAATTAAAGGTGCGCACTTTGGAAAAAAAAAAAAAATGTCTAGAAGATAATATTTTGGATTTGGAATCTCGGTCGAGACAGAATAACTTGAGGCTGGTGGGTCTTCCAGAGGAATCAGAAGGTCGGGACGTATGTTCCTTTCTGGAAAAGTGGATTCCGGAGGTGCTGGGCAGCGAGGAGTTGCAATCAGCAGTGGTTCTGGAAAATGCACATCGTATTGGCCCACGGAGAGATAAGGGACCGCCGAGGACCTTAATTATGAAGTTTCTTAGCAACAGAGACAGGATGAAGATCTTCAACGCTGCACGAGCTAAAGGAGAGATTAAACACCAGGACCAGCAGGTGCGGTTCTACCCAGATTTGGCCACAGGAATCCAACAATTGAAGAAGCAGTTTGATCCCATACGTAAGGAGCTGCGCAACCTTGGGATTCGTCATGGTGTAATCTATCCTGCGAGACTGCTGACCACGTATGAGGGCAGAACCCACATCTTCAAGACCCCAGAGGAGGCGCAGGAGTTTATCAAGAAGATCAAAGAAGAAGAAGAGACTGGTGGGAGCTAAGCATGAACAAAATATAAGGTAGAATAATTAAGCATTTGCACAGGCATCTGACTGACTTGAAGTAAATAGCAAGTTTACAAAATATAGATTGTATTATATATTAAAAAACAAAACAAAAACAAAACAAACAAAAAAAAAACTATGATGTACAAAGTTGTTAAAAATTTTGGAGTTAAGTTGGAAAACTACAGAGGAGAGTTAATGTTACGTCATTAAAAGCAGTAGAGTTAGGGTGATTGGGAGGATGAAGAAGGAGTGGCTTAGGCTGTTCCCCGTGGGTGTGGAGCGGTTGATCGCTATATCGGGAGACGGAATTTTTCTTTTGATTTTGGGGGGTTTGCCACAAGTGTGGGAAGGGGGAATTTGTTTGTGTGTAGTTTGTAGGATGAATGTTCAACCACTCATGTTTTTGCTTCTCTGTATGAGCATGTTTACACTGCAAGGTAATCCCAAACTCTCTATTGATCATAAACCAAAGTGTTAATCTTAATTTAACTTCATGGAATTGCAGAGGTCTACAAAATTTAAAAAAACTTAAACAAGTTATGAATAAAATAAAAGACATGGGTTCAAAAATTGTGTTTTTACAAGAAACTCATCTAATAGAGGATGATATAAAAAGAATTAGGAGTAGATGGCAAGGAAGTGTCTTCACCTCATCATTCTCATCCCGGGCCAGGGGAGTTATGACTCTCATACATAAATCAGTTCCTTTTCAAGTGAAAAATGTAATTGGAGACAAACTTGGAAGATATGTAATCATTCAAGGTTCTTTGCTATTAGAAAATATAAATCTTGTGAACTTATATGGTCCCAATATAGATGATCAAAAGTTCTTTGCTAATTTATTTCTTATCTTATCATCACTTACAGGGCAACATATAATAGCAGGGGATTTTAATTGTACATTGAATCCAGGTATAGATAGATCAACAGGATTGGATTGTACGCACAATGGATGTAGGATGACTATTAATCATTTTATGAAAGAATTGAGATTGTTAGATATATGGAGAGAAATGAAACCACAAGTTAAAGCCTATTCTTGTTATTCCAGTACCTACAAGACATTCTCACGTATTGATTATTTTTTGATTTCCACAGAATTAAGATCCAAGATTCAAAACTGCTTTTATGATAATATCGTGATCTCTGATCATGCACCCTGTTGTCTAATATATGTAGATAAAAAATTGACAAAGGAATCAGGTAGATGGCAATTTCAGCATAAATGGCTTCAGGATGAGGAATTTGTCAAGTATATAGAAAAACAGATAGACGAGTTCTTTGACATCAATACTACACAAACATCAGCATGTGTAAAGTGGGAGGCTTTCAAAGCTTTTATTAGGGGACATATTATTAGTTATACAGGATCAAAATCTAAGAAGACTCGAGAGGAGAGAGCTAAATTGGAACATAAAATAAAAAGTCTTCAGGAAAAAGTGTATGCAGGAAGTGATCCAAGGTTGGAGAACGAATTACTGATTTTGAGAGCTGAATACGACAAAAAATCAGCGAATAGAGCTGCCTTGAGTCTTCTAAGATTGAAACAATCTTTTTATGAACAAGGTGAAAAATCAGGAAAATTATTGGCATGGCAGATTAAACAATTAGAAATTAAAACACCAATTACTAGTATTATAAGTAATGGACAGGTAGTTATAGATCCTTTAGAAATTAACAGAGCCTTTAGAGATTACTATGAAAAATTATATGATACTAAAAATGAATTTGATTTAACAAAACTAAATGGGTTTTTGAACGAACTATCTATACCGTGTATTCCAAATGAAAACAGGGAGATATTGGAGTCTAAAATTAGTCAAGAAGAAGTTGGGCTAGCCATTGATAATATGAAATCAGGAAAAAGTGCAGGACCAGATGGTCTTCCAGTTGACCTTTATAAAAAATTTAAGAATAAATTAATAAAACCTTTTTTGGAAATGGTTTTAGAAGCATTTCAAAATAATAATTTACCATCATACATAAATAATGCCTTAATTATACTGCTGCCAAAACCAGGTAAGCCCTCTAATAAATGTGAAAATATGAGACCAATAAGCCTATTAAACGCCGACCTTAAGATAATCTGTAAAATTTTAGCAAGACGAATACAAGAAATTTTACCAAATATTATTAATCGAGATCAGAATGGCTTTATAAAGGGAAGACAAGGCTTCCATAATGTAAGAAGACTATTTAATATTATTTATTTTAATAAAGAAGCACCGGATACAGCTCTCCTACCACTGGACACCGAAAAGGCCTTTGATAGAGTTAAATGGCCCTTTCTTTTTGAAGTCCTACAAAGGTTTGGACTTGGAAATAATTTCATAAAATGGGTTCAAATAATATACAATAATGCTAAAGCAGAAATCCTAACAAATAACAATATTTCAAAACCAATAAAAATCAATAGAGGATGTCGACAAGGCTGTCCACTTTCACCTTTACTGTTTACTATGGCAATTGAACCTTTAGCGATAGCGATACGTTTACATTCACAAATATATGGAATTAAAGTTGGACCAACAGAACATAAAATCTCCCTGTACGCCGATGACATAATTTTGTTTATGTCGAATCTAAAAAAATCTATTCCAACCTTGTTGAATTTAATAAAGAATTTTGGGGAAATATCAGGATATAAAATAAATAAAACTAAATCTTCAATATTAATGCTAAATGAGACCCAGAGAAATTACCCAGCCCCTGAGGTAAATCAATTCAATGTTGTAAATCAGTTTAAATATTTAGGAATCCAAATTGTGCCTAAGCTAGAATCAGTCGCCAGTGTCAACTATGAAGCCTTAATGTCAGATATCAATGAGTTAACTCAGAGATGGATGTCACTACCAATGTCGATGATCGGGAGAATCAATATACTTAAAAGTAATATTTTACCTAAAATACTTTATTTATTTCAATACATTCCTTTATCACCACCTTTAGATTTATTCTCAAGAATAAAAAAAAAGTTAGTGGAATTTATATGGAACAACAGGAGGGCTAGATTACGTCTGTCTTTATTATATTTACCATTTGATCGTGGAGGTCTGAAATGTCCAAATTTTATGTTGTATTATTGGTCGGCACAACTGAGGTCTATGACATATTATTTTTCATCAAATGATCTCCCTCACTGGACTGAAATGGAATCATACAATTTACCTTTACCTCTTCCCATATTCATATACTCAGATTCGGCAAAAAAATTACAAAAACAAGTTAAAAATCCATTTGTAAAGCATATGATCAAAATATGGTGTGAAGCTAAAAACTATTTAAAAGAACCACAGTTATTGTCACAATTTAGTCCAATATGGGGTAATCAATATTTTAAACCAGGGAGAGCGGACGCAGTATTTAAAGTATGGAATTTAAAAGGGATACAAAAGATTCAGGATTTATATTTGCCATGTGCAGATAACATAATGTCTTTTGAAGAGCTGAGGATCAAATTTAATCTCAATAGAACACATTTTTTTAAATATCTTCAACTTAGAAACTTTATTCGATCAAATCAAAATAAAGCTCTCACTCGACCTATTTATTCATCCTTGGAAAAAATGATGATGAAAGATAGTAAAAGAAAGGGTATTATTTCAGAGTTTTATAACTCATTGACACTATCTTCAAGTGAAAATTCACTGAAAAGATTAAACTACTGGAAAGAAGATCTGCAAACTGAAATTTCAGAGGAACAATGGGAATTGGCTTGTACAGAAGCTCAAACCAAATCAATAAATGTACGCCTTAAATTGATACATTTCAAATGGTTAATGCGGATGTATGTTACACCGGAGGAGTTAAATAGATATAACAAAAATATACCAGATACATGCACAAAATTCATGGAAAGTAAAGGAACTCTATTTCATTGTGTATGGGAATGTAGATTAATAAGAATGTTTTGGGAAGAGGTGAGGGTAACAATTGAAAAAATAATCTCAAAACAAATCATATTGAATCCTAAATTGTTTTTGTTGGGTCTGTACCCAGAAAAGCATAATTTTAATAAAAGTGAAAGAACATTCATAGACCTCAGTTTGCTTAATGCCAAAAAATGTATTGCACTATTATGGAAAAAGACTCATAGACCAGATGTGACTCAGTGGTTAAGACAGATGTTAACAAACCTTCCATTAGAAAGAATAACATATATACTGAAATCAAAGGAAATTGTGTTTGAGAATATATGGAGACCTTTTATTGATTATGTAAAAAATTTAAACATAACTCTTGAAGAAGAAGGTGAATGATGTGTGTGGACCTTGTAAATTCCAAACTGGTGAACATAATATATATACTTATGTATTGGATTGTCTAGACTAAACAGAGGAGCATTGTTGAAGATTTGATTTTGCTGGTGGTTGTTGGTGTTTTTAGTGCATTTTTTTTTTTTTTGTAGTACTTTAGTGTTAGTGTTTGATTGTTTGTATCATGTTTGTTAAAAAAAAAAGGTTCAATAAAGATATTGTGGGAAAAAAAAAGCCAATCCAAATCTAGGCCCATTGTGTATCATTTGAGTATCATTTTTCCCATCTATTGTTATTTATAACGGTTATCTGTTCAGTGGTGGCTAATTACACACTAAAACAACGTAGAAAATGACTGCAAAGAAAATGCTGCAGCTAGACAACTCACTTTTGGTTTGATGGAATTGCCAATGAACCTAGAAATTTTATGATGAAACTTTTTTTAATCCTACTAAATACTGTGACATTGTCACACTGCCCAACACCAAATTATAATTTTCTTTTTCAAACCAAAGATCACTATGGATCTATTGAATCACAATAGCATAGGTTTATCATATTCATGTCAACGTTTACAACATCGAAAATGTTATATTTGGGTTTACATGTATGGGTATTTTCGCTTTATATTATACTAGACTGCTTATAATTTATTGGAATTCTCAGAATTTGGAATGCCGATAGAACATTCAATTCACATGTACTTACCTTTTACCTAATTCGACTTTTACCTTTATCAGTGTCTACTGCTGAATGTAAATTACACCTGTGCAACTGCTTACAATTTTACTTAAAAACTGTACCCAATGTAGAGCAATGGATACAGCAGTGGTAATATTTATTAAATTTAACAATAACAATTACATTACCATTAAAAATCTTGACACCTTTATGGCTGAACAGCAGGATTAGGGTCATATGAGGCAATGGAATGTGTATGTAATTATTCGCCTTTATCATCCAGTGTTATAATATACAAACCACACTTTTATCCAAAAGACTAACATTTTATTACATTACAAATATTCCCAAAACATGTTTACAAATGGGGAGCTTTCAGTACTTCGACCAGACTGCCAAAATAGTTTAGGAAGGCTCCGTGGAAGGAAGTCGTCTCTGTCAGCTCATCCCTTCTTAATGCGGCTTCCTGCTCATGGGCTAACTGCAGGTGTCTTTCACGCTGTTCATGCTGCCGTTGATGCTGTTCGAGCATCCTTTCATGGATCTGCATCTCCTCAGCATGATTCTGGGCCATCAGTGATGCAAGGTCTGCAATCTTTTTGCTTTTCAGCTTGCCTATATGAAAGACAGAAGTCATTGTATTTAGATAACACCGGATCAAAACATGTCAGAAAAAATATTATGGAATTAAACTGTTGAAAGCCTGTGGTGGGATGCTTCGTTGCTGTATTTAAGCTCAACTGTCATGTTGTTGCCCCTGCAACTTCTGTGGTGCTGTGGTTAGGCCCCCCTTCATTTCAAAAAGGATTAATTGTAAAAAGTATTTTGATTTAATGGGTTATTTTTAAAAGAATTTCTTTGTACTGTGGCCTCATAAATCAGAATGGGTTAATAGTGTTAGCTGACTTGAAGAATTTCAATCAAGCATGTTGATTTGAAGTCGGTACATGTGCTCCTTTTTTTTGTGTGAAAATACAACAGTATTTCCACCACCAACACACCTATAACACTGGGCCACTGTGGCTATGAACACCCCTGAATCTAGTATTTTTATAAATGTAGAAAGATATTTTAAATTCCTTATTATGAGTCTATAGAAAATAACAATCACATATAAAAACAACCGGGTGGTAATTTTCAGTTTGTTGTGCCTTACCAGCACTTGACCGGGAGATGCTAGATAGTGATGGAGCTGGCAGTCCAGTGAGGCGGACCCCTGGGATTTGAAAACTGTGTATAGAAGGAAAAAACACACAATAAAGCTCACAAACAAAGTGCAACATGTACCGCAAACACAAAACTTTTTAACCAGGATACAATAAGCTTACGTCTGCGTTTTGTTCACGTGAATACTGAAATAAAAGCGCGATTCAGCAGCTTGATGCGAGGTAGCAAGGTACAGAGGTAGCTAGCTATTAGCGGGCTAGCCATCACCACAATTGCCCACAATCAAACAACTTTCTTTATTGCTTAAATAAAGTGCGCTTTTGACCGAAAGGCAAGAAGACGGACAATAACAAAACAACACTCACCGTCACCGTTTTCCAATTGCGTGGCCGTGTCGAGTCCAAATTCTCTGCCATTGCTAGCAGGCCGGACACTTCCTGGTATATTTTTTCATTGCGAGTTGCCCCACCAACTCGCTCTGGATGTAGTCATCGGCTACGAGGGACAGAAAAGTCCGCACCTCCTCGTTTGTTCATGGAATAAACTTGCGCGTGGACATCGTTATATGAGAACACAATTGTGAATCCAGTCACCACGGTTACTCGCTGAAATTACAAATGGCGGTCGTGCAGCTTCAACAGAAAACAGAAAACGGACGCGTTTTGTGACGTTACGCCCTGACCAATCAGCGTTTAGCAGTCGATTGACGTCAAATCACACCTCGCTTTTCACTCGGCTGTACCCTGCCTCTGAACAGGCACGAAAATCGTAACGGTTAAACCGTGAGGACTTGGGTGGAAATGGCGAAAAACCGAACCAAGTAAAAAAAGTAAAGCCCAGGTGATACTGGTGGAAATGGGGCTCAAGAAAATAGAGACCAGCATGGAACCTGTGGACAGACCCACAGGGGATCCATAAGACAGCCCAGATTAAACCTATGGGGGGACCCACATGGACATGCTGGCTGGGAAGATGATACAATCCAGAAAAATACGGACTATTGAAAAAAAAAAAAAAAGATGGTATGACTTTATAAAACTCTGCCGAGTCTTCTCTGGAGTCGGTTAAAGATAAAGAATTGTTTCTGTTTACAGGTAAGCATTGAAGCACAAATAAAAGTGGCCACACACACACACACCCACACCCACACACATACACATGCGTCGCAGATCTGTTGTATGTTTCTGCGTAGCTCTTCTTATTTGTGGTCTTCTGTCTCCTTGTTGATGCTTTGTTGCATAATGAATTGTTGATGAGAAACTTCAAAAGTGGATTTGCTTTCAGAACCGATTTCTTTCGCAAGAGTGATCAGACTTTCAGTGACCGATGAGGCTGACAGCAGTTGAATTTTTCTTTCTGCCATTGTTGTTTGGCTGTTTTGAAGTATTGCCTACACCAGAGCCTGTTTCAACAGAGACGATTAAAATGGTCCTGCTGAGTGCAAATATGAAATACTAACTTAAGGAGGGCATTTTATGTGCTTTATAGAGCCCTAAAAACACAGACCTCAATTTCTTAAATAGGGTATTGCATAATTCATTGATATAATTAGCCGTAGGCCTGGAAAGCACTAAATTAAGTTTATAGGTATAACTGCTCTGGTGCTCGCTGTATGTAGTTGATTTAAAAAAAAATCCAGTATATTATTTAGAAAATGGCACCAAAGATTGTGTTGGAGACTAATCTGTTGTGTTACACATCATATATTGTACATTTATGTTTTAATCAGGGGTAAGGAGGAAGTGTGAGCATTTGTTTTGCTAATTTTTTAGAACTAAAGCTGAGTTCTGTTGGTTTGTGATGTCATAAAAACCAGGAAGTAGTAATAATAATAATAATAATAATTTCATTTTATATAGTGCCTTTCAAGAAACCCTAGGTCACTTTCCAAACAACAACAAAACAAACAAATAATAGACGCAGACAAACATAAAACAAGTTAGTCAGGAAAAGCCTGCAGGAACAAATGTCTTTTCAGCCTGGATTTAAAAGACTCGAAGGTTGGTGCCTGGCAAACTGTCAGAGGGAGCAAGTTCCATAGATTAGGAGCTTCCACACTGAAGGCCTTGTTCCCAAAGGTTCTCCTGCAAGTGCGGGGAATGGAGAGGAGGCCTAGGTCAGCAGACTGAAGGTTCCGAGAGTGGTGCTGAACATGAAGAAGATCGGATAGGTACTGTGGAGCAAGTGCATGAAGAGACTTGTAGGTGAGGAGGAGAAGTTTGAAAATGATCTGGAATTTAACAGGAAGCCAGTGCATTTCAGAGTAGGGGTGATGTGCTGCCATGGCTTTGTCCAAGTGAGAACCCTGGTAGCTGAGTTTTGTACATGTTGCAGTCTGTCCAGAGTTTTATTGGTGACCCCATGGAGGATGGCGTTACAGTAGTCCAGACGTGAAGTTACGAAGGCATCCATCTTCTTCCGCTTAATCCTTTTCGGGTCGCGGGGGGCTGGAGCCTATCCCAGCATCTTTGGGCGAGAGGCAGGGTACACCCTGGACAGATCACCAGTCATTACCAAGGCATGTATTAGAGTTTCTGCAACAGAATCAGGGAGTGATGGTCGGAGTCTGGAGATATTTTTCAGGTGGAAGAAGGTGGCTTTGGTGACAGATTTAATGTGTGTGTCGAAAGACAGAGTGGAGTCCATAATACAATGCAATTCAATTCAACTTTATTTATACAGTGCCATTTCACAACAACGGTCATCTCGTAGCACTTTCAACTGTAGGGGAAACCCCCACAATTGCAGAAAGACCCCAGTAATCAGGCGATCCCGTGAGCAAGCACTTGGCAACGGTGGAGAGGAAAAACTCCCTTTTAACAGAAAGAAACCTCCAGCAGAACCAGACTCAAGGAGGGGCAGTCATCTGCTGTGACTGGCTGGGGGGTGAGGGGATAGAGAAGAAGAAGACAAGAACAGACATGTAAAGAGCAAACAGCACGACTGGGACTCAATCTATTGGAGAGAACAAACAGATGTTAATGACCAGCAAAAATATTTCATTGAGAGTGAAGAAAGGAGTGAAGCCCAGTACATTGTTGGAAGTTCCCCGGCTGTCTAAACCTATTAGCAGCATAACTAAGGGAGGGATCAGAGGCACATGATCCCTCCCTAATTGTAGGCTATATCAAAAAGGAAGGTTTTAACCCTATTTTTAAAAACAGAGATCAAATCTGACTCCCGAATCCAGATTGGCAGCTGGTTCCACAGGAGAGGAACTTGAAAACTGAAGGCTCTGCCTCCCATTGTACTTTTTGAGATTCTAGGTATTACAAGTAATCCTGCATTTTGGGAGCGTAGTGCTCTGTTAGCATAATAGGGTAGTATCAGATCTTTTAAATAAAAAGGGGCCTGATTATTTAGAGCATTGTAAGTGAGAAGAGGGATTTTTAACTTAATTCTAAACTCTATGGGAAGCCAATGAAGGGAGGCCAAAACCAAAGAGATATGATCTCTCTTTCTAGTACCTGTTAAAACTCTTGCTGCAGCATTTTGGATCAGCTGAAGACTTTTTAAAGATGTTTTAGGACACCCTGATAATAAAGAGTTACAATAATCTAATCTAGAGCTAACAAAAGCGTGGATTAGTTTCTCAGCATCACTCTGAGACAAGATGCTCCTAATCTTGGCAATATTACGCAAATGATAGAAGGTAGCCTTAGAAAGATAAGATAAGATAAGATAAGCCTTTATTAGTCCCACAAAGGGGAAATTCCAGGATTGCAACAGCACAGGGATAGCAACACTCAGAGCAACAATCAGAAGGCAAGAAAAAACAAGCAAGCAAGAGCAGCTAATATACATATGTACATATTACTATAAAATATATATATATACACACACACACACACACACACACACAGACACACAGTGCAGAGCATTGTAGCTGGATGGAATAAATATATGAATATATGAACACACAGTGCAGAGCATTGTAGCTAGATGGAATAAATATGTAAATATATAAACACCCACAGTATGGAGCATTGCAGCTAGGTGGAATAAATATGCAAGTATATAAACACACACAGTGCGGAGCAATGTAGCTAGATGGAATAATATGTAGATATATAAAAACACAGTGCGGAGCATTGTAGCTAGATGGAATAAATATATAGATATATAAATATAAACACACCCAGTGCAGAGCATTGTAGCTAGATGGAATAAATATGTAAATATATAAACACACACAGTGCAGAGCATTGTTGCTAGGTGGGATGAAACAGCATAACCGTCTATTTAGTTATCCTACATGGTATGATTATGTGCCCATACATATTCTCACCCTCCATAGCGACCGGTATGTTCCTAGTTGTATGCCGGAGAGGACCATTGTGTAAGTCTATTGCATCTTTTGCATTCAAAAAAAAAAAAAAAAAAAAAAAAACTATTAGTTTGTTACGTCTTTTTGCTATCTCTGCGAGCAGCCCTGCTTAGGTTGTACAGTCTGACAGCCGTTGGTAGGAAGGACCTACGAAACCTCTCGGTTGTGCACCTGGGATGATGTAGTCTGCTGCTAAATGAGCTCCTCAGTGCATCCAGTATGTCCTGCATAGGGTGGAACTCGGACTCCAGCAGAGATGACAGTTTAGCCACCGTCCTTCTCTCTCCTATCTCCTCCATCGGATCAAGGCGTTGCCCCAGGACAGAGCTAGCTTTCTTAATCAGTTTGTTCAGTCTCTTCCTATCGGCTGCAGTAATGCCACTGCCCCAGCAGACCACTCCAAAAGTGATGGCTGATGCCACCACCGTGTCATAGAATGACTTCAGCAGCGCCCCTTGTACACCAAAAGACCTGAGTCTCCTCAGCAGGAACAGCCTGCGCTGTCCCTTCTTGTAGAGTGCGTCAGTATTGTGTGACCAGTCTAGTTTATTGTTCAGATGAATACCCAGGTACTTGTAGGATGTCACCATCTCGATGTCTGTTCCCTGTATATTTACTGGTGCTGTGAGGGGCTGCCCATGCCTGCGGCAGTCCACCACCAGCTCCTTAGTTTTCCTCGCGTTGATCTGGAGGCAGTTCCGATGGCACCAGTCCACAAAGTCCTGGATAAGCCCTCTGTACTCAGCTTCATCTCCGCTGGAGATGAGACCAACGATCGCAGAGTCATCAGAGAACTTCTGTAGATGGCAATGTGTTGTGTTGTGTGAGAAGTCCGCAGTATAAAGAGTGAACAAGAAGGGAGCCAGCACCGTTCCCTGGGGGGCCCCCGTGCTACTGATGATCGTGTCGGAAACACAGTCCCGGGTTCTCACAAACTGAGGCCGGTTCGTGAGGTAGTCCAGGATCCATGATGACAGGTGCTGGTCCACCCCTGCGCGCAGCAGCTTGTCCTTCAGGATCATCGGTTGGATGGTGTTGAAAGCACTGGAGAAGTCAAAGAACATGATCCTCACCTTATTCCCGGGCTTCTCCAGGTGGGACAGAGAACGGTGAAGGAGGAAGATCACCGCATCCTCCACCCCAATGCCATGCTGGTAGGCGAACTGGAGTGGATCCATCGCTGGTTCCACCAGGGGGCGGAGATGAGCAAGGAGCAGTCTCTCCAGGGTCTTCATCAAGTGGGACGTCAAGGCCACCGGTCTGAAGCTGTTCAGGTCTTTGGGGTGGGAAGTTTTTGGTACAGGTACCACACAAGATGTTTTCCACAGCTGTGGTACCCTCCCCAGTTTCAGGCTCATGTTGAAGATATACGTCACAATCCCACACAGCTGGTCTGCACAGGACTTGAGGAGCTTTGCGCGGATGCCGTCCGGTCCCGACGCCTTCCTCGCCTTGATCTTCCTCAGCTCCGTCCTCACCTGGGTCTTGGTCAGGGTCCGGATGGGGGGCGGGGTGGTGGGAGTGGGGGGGGTGTCGGTGGAGTGGGGAGTGGGTAGCAGGACTTGATTTCTTAGAGGCAGCAGTGGTTGTTGTGCAGACAGGGGGGAGGGCGGTTGGTCAAATCTATTGAAAAACAGATTCAGGTTGTTCGCCCACTCCCTGCCCCCCGTGGCCTGGGGGGAGGTATTCTGGAGCCCCGAGATGGTTTTGAGGTTTCTCCAGACCCCGCTGATGTCGCTCTGTTGCAGCTTGTCCTCCATCTTCTTCCTGAAGCTGTCCTTGCCTTCTCTGATCTTTCTCCTCAGCTCCCTCTGTACGGACTTCAGCATCTCCCTGTTCCCCGACCTGAAGATCCTCTTCTTCTCTCTCAGAAGTGTTTTTCTCTCAGGGTTGATCCAGGGTTTGTTGTTTGAGTGACGCCGTATGGTCTTGGTGGGAACGGATTTGTCCACACAGAAGCTGAGGTAGCCCGTGAAGGTGTGAATGAGGCCATCGATGTCCTCACCATGTGGATCGCAGAGCTGCTTCCAGGCAGTGGCTTCAAAACAGTCCTTTAGAGTGTCCATTGTCTCCTCAGACCATAACTCCACAGTGTGCATGGCCGGAGGTTGTCTGTGCACTAGGGGTTTGTACACCGGTCGGAGATGAACCAAGTTGTGATCCGATCTCCCAAGTGGGGGGAGTTGTGATGAGGTGTACGCCTCCTTAGTGTTTGCGTAGAACAAATCCAGTGTTTTATTGTCTCTAGTGTGGCATGTGACATACTGGGTGAAAGTGGGCAGAATGGGAGACAGTGAAACGTGGTTGAAATCGCCTGAGATGAGGAGAAGAGCATCTGGGTGTTCTGTCTGCAGCCTGCTGGTTACTGAATGGATGACGTCACGCGCTGTCCCAGCGTTCGCCGTCGGATTTGCATAAACAACAATGCAGATCACGTGTGAGTGTTCTCTCGGGAGATATGTAGGCCTCATGCTAACAGCTAGCAACTCAATGTCTTTGCTGCAGTGTCGTTGTTTAACAGTGATATGTCCCGGTCTGCACCAGTTGTTGTTAACATACATGATCACTCCACCGCCCCTAGTTTTGCCACTCTCTGGTGTTCGGTCAGCTCGTATCGTGTGAAAACCCTCCAGCTCAATGTTAGCATCTGCTGCTAGTTCAGTTAGCCACGTCTCAGTAAACAAAAGGAGAGAGCACTCCCGGTAAGTGCTATCATAACGGGAGATAGCCGCTAGCTCATCTAACTTTCCCAGTATCGACCGTACATTTCCCATGACAACAGATGGAAGGGAGGGTCTGTACCTTATATTTTTTGTCCTCCGCCTTACTCCAGCCCGGCAGCCGCGGCGTTTTCGCCTCAGTTCTCTCGGTATGTCGAGTTTTTCCAGTGGGACCGGGTGGCGGTTAAATGCTAGCAGCTCTTCCCTGTTATATCGTATCCTGCTATAAACAGTGGCTCCGTCCACCGGCTCAGGAGACATTTGGGATGATCTGTGTGTCCGTGATATAAGTGGGGGTGAAAAAAAAAAGTGATCAAAAGAGAGAGGAAGGGAAAAAAAACTCGGAATCGAGCCGCTGTTGCAAAAGGCAGCCGACTGGTGTGGCACCGAGAGGAGAAAAAAATAAAGACTGCCAAGTTAGAATATGAAAACAAAAGAAACAAGTTTAATATGTGAATTAAAAAACAGATCTTGATCAAAAATAACTCCAAGGTTCCTCACAGAACTATTCAGAGAAAGAGTAACCGCATCCAAACTAAAAGTTTGATTTGGAAAGGTATTTCTAAGGTTTTTTGGACCAACTAGAAAGACTTCAGTCTTATCTGAATTTAATAGCAGGAAATTACAAGCATCCAAGCTTTGATTTCCTAAAGACAGGCCTGGTCTTTGTGACTAGAAAAGCGCTATATAAGTGCGGGTTAGTTAGTAGTTAGTTAGTTAGTTAATTGATTACTATCATCTGGCCTCACTGACAGGTATACTGTAATTGTGTGTCATCTGCATAACAATGAAAATCTATACAGTGCTTTCTAATAATGTTGCCTAGCGGAAGCATATATAAACTAAAAAGAATAGGGCCTAGCACAGATCCCTGTGGAACTCCGTGACTGAGCTTTGAGTTGGAAGAAAACTCATTACTGACATGAACAACCTGGAACCTATCAGATAAATAAGATCTAAACCACTGCAACAAAGTTCCATTAAGTCCAACATGGTGTTCTATTCTATCAAGTAGAATATTATGATCAATAGTATCAAAAGCTGCACTAAGGTCTAAAAGGACAAGTACAGAAACAAGTCCATTATCAGATGATAATGACACCCAGGTTGTGAACCTCGATGGACAGTGAGGTGGAGAAACCATCAACATTGAGGACAAGGTCTCTGATCTTATGGAGGACAGTTTTTGGAGCAACGACAATAAGCTCAGTTTTCCGGCTGTTGAGTTGGAGCAGGTTGGTGGTCATCCAGGTTTTGATTTCGTACAAACAGTTTGTAAGAGATTGTGGAGGAAGCTGGGTAGATGGTGAAGTGCTGAGATAGAGATGGGTATCATCAGCATAGCAATGAAAACTTAAACCATGGCGGTGGATGATTTGGCCGAGCATGCAGTGGTGTGAAAAAGTGTTCGCCCCCTTCCTGATTTCTCTTTTTTTGTGTGTGTTTGTCACACTTAACCCCTTGAGTGTGTGAATTTGCGTGCCCCTAGTGGCAGAGCGCGACACTGTGCCTGTCATCTCATTCTCACATGATTGCCTGCATTGGGGATTTGTACTGATTTGTACTGATTTGCCAGTTTCAAAAGGTGGCAGACATCCGTTGGAGGACTCGGTGGATGACATGTAATACACAAAAGAAGAAGAACTCCTCACTTCCTTTCCTGTTTTTAGCATTTTAGCCCAGAAAGCTAATATGTCCGTGATCGGTCACCATCACTTTTATCGGCTTTGTATGGGGAAAATAGCCGTGGGATACAAGCGAAATTTATGTAGGATTATCATAAGACTTTGTAGATGTGGTAGAGACTTTAACATGACCGACAGAATGCAAAATAACAACCATGATGGGTGAAAACGCAGTGGCCACGCCAGCCAACCAGCCCCCCTTTGTCAAAAGTAAGTGAGAATTTTCTGTTTTTTTGTGCTTTTTTTATGTTGCACTGATTTCTTGTTCATATCCATTGAAGATAAGATGATGAGGTACCTCTGTACAAAAAACGGTGTCAAAAGACTGAACCATTCATTGTGTAAATACGTCCAAAGTCCAGTTTTGACTGAGTTATAGAATTTAAAGAGGTGCCGTGACATTATGCAAATTAGATGCATAAATTTATTCCTATCTGAAACTTTGCATCATATTTTACATCTTTCTAGTTGACAGTAAGCCATTATCTCTTACCACTTTCAAGTTATAGCCTTGGAAATCTGAACTATTTTATTGACAAAAAATATTTACCACTCTTGACCACTAGGGGTTATGTCGCATTTTGGCAACAAATACAATCAAAGAGTTAAATGTTTCAGATCATCAAACAAATTTAAGTATTAGACAAAGATAACACAAGTAAACACAAAATGCAGTTTTTAAATGAGGGTGTTTATTATTAAGGGAAAATAAAATCCAAACCTACATGGCCCTGTGTGAAAAAGTGATTTCCCCCTAAACCTAATAACTGGTTGGGCCACCCTTAGCAGCAACAACTGCAATCAAGCATATGCAATAACTGGCAATGAGTCTTTAACAGCGCTGTGGAGGAATTTTGTCTCACTCATCTTTGCAGAATTGTTGTAATTCTGCCACACTGGAGGATTTTTGAGCATGAACCGCCTTTTTAAGGTCATGCCACAGCATCTCAATTGGATTCAGGTTAGGTCTTTGACTAGGCTACTCCAAAGTCTTCATTTTGTTTTTCTTAATCCATTCAGAGGTGGACTTGCTGGTGTGTTTTAGATCATTGTCCTGCTGCAGAACCCAAGTGCGCTTCAGCTTGAGGTCACGAACAGATGGCCGGACATTCTCCTTCAGGATTTTTTTGGTAGACAGCAGAATTCATGGTTCCATTTACCACAGCAAGTCTTCCGGGTCCTGAAGCAGCAAAACAGCCCCAGACCATCACACTACCACCACCATATTTTACTGTTGGTATGATTTTCCTTTTCTGAAATGCTGTTACTTTTAGGCCGGATGTAATGGGACACACACCTTTCAAAAAGTTCAACTTTTGTCTCGTCAGTCCACAGAGTATTTTCCCAAAAGTCTTAGGGCTCATCAAGATGTTTTCTGGCAAAACTGAGACAAGCCTTTATGTTCCTTTTGCTCAGCAGTGGTTTTTGTCTTGGAACTGTGCCATGCAAGCCATTTTTGCCCAGTCTCTTTCTTATGGTGGCATCAAGAACACTGACCTTAACTAAGGCAAGTGAGGCCTGCAGTTCTTTGGATGTTGTTGTGGGTTTTTTTGTGACCTCTTGGATGAGTCATCACTTTGCTCTAGGGGTAATTTTGGTCTGCCGGCTACTCCTAGGAAGGTTCACCACTGTTCCATGTTTTCGCCATTTATAGATAATGGCTCTCACTGTAATTCGCTGGAATCCCAAAGCTTTAGAAATGGCTTTATAACCTTTTCCAGATTGATAGATCTCAATTATTTTGTTTCTCATTCATTCCTGAATTTCTTTGGATCACAGCATGATGTCTAGCTTTTGAGCATCTTTTGGTCTACTTCACTTTGTCAGGCAGGTTCTATTTAAGTGATTTCTTGATTGAGAACAGGTGTGGCAGTAATCAGGTGTGGGTGTGGCTAGAGAAATTGAACTCAGCTTTCCAAAGATGTGATAAACCACAGTTAATTTATGTTTTAACGAGGGGGGGTAATCACTTTTTCCACACAGGGCCATGTGGGTTTGGATTTTTTTTTACCCTTAATAATAAACACCTGCATTTAACAACTGCATTTTGTGTTTACTTGTGTTATCTTTGTGTCATATCTAAATTTGTTTGATGATCTGAAACATTTAAGTGTGACAAACATACCAAAAAAAAGGGAGATCAGGAGGGGGGTAAACACTTTTTCACACCACTGTATATTAGGAAGAGGAGGAGACCAAGAACAGAACCCTGTGATGCTCCGTGGTTAACTGGGGCAGGATAAGAGCTGGATCCATTTTGCTAAATAAAAGCAGTGTGTATTTCTCTGTGAAGTGAGCATTTTAACATTATACATGTGACACATGGTTATATGGTTAGAAAGCAACATTTTGCACACATGACCTTTAATAATGTCATCTTCCCATTATTTTCTGACAATGCCATCAGTATGCTGCACCTATGGTTGGGGTGGTAGTTTATAAGCCCCTAGGGGTTTCTTTTCCTCCCATTCACTAAAGTGTTTTCTATTGTTTTTAATTTCTTTATATTGTTTTAAATCTGTGCAAAGAAATGAAAATAACTGAAATGTCAACTGTCAAATGAGTCTAAACTGAACTTATTCACTTGATCCATTAACATTATTTTCAGTCCAGTTCAGCTTAAACCCGCTCACTCAGTCCCATTCTTCTCCCAATAATCATTGTTTTTGTCTTCTTGTCTTTAGCATTTTATATGTATAGCAGCTTGATACTTGAATTAGGGCTGGACGATATGGCCTCCCCCCCAAAACATCCCCAATGTTTTCATGCAACATTCAGTTCACAATTTGATCTGTCTGTCTATCTATCTATCTTACAAAAGACAAGGAATTATGATGAGTCCATTCTTTTTATTTCAAGCCAAAGCATTTTATTCATATTGGGAATCAAGTGCAAATCAAACAAAAGCTTTGATCAATGATAGATGCCCAAATTTAGAATAAAGTGCCAGCCTTTCATAATATTAACTTGTTAAAACTAAACTATTCCTCCATCATTAAGCTGAATACACAAAGTGCAACCCCACCTGATTGCAGTTACCCTGTAGAGCAGGGGTACCCAATCATGTGCCGTGGAGGGCCAAGACCCTGCAGGTTTTCTCTTCTACCTAGTCTCTTCAGCAGGTGTTTTCACTGATCAGCAATCAGTGGAAGAAGTTCAGTGAAATCTGTTGTTGAAGACACTGGTTGGAGGTAAAGCCTGCAGGGTCTTGGCCCTCCATGGCACAAGGCTGGCCACCCCTCCTGTAGAGAAAGAGTTGAAAGCATTCTTTTTTTTTTTTTTCCCCACAATATCTTTATTGAACCTTTTTTTTTTTTTAACAAACATGATACAAACAATCAAACACTAACACTAAAGTACTACAAAAAAAAAAAATGCACTAAAAACACCAACAACCACCAACAAAATCAAATCTTCAACAATGCTCCTCTGTTTAGTCTAGACAATCCAATACATAAGTATACATATTATGTTCACCAGTTTGGAATTTACAAGGTCCACACACATCATTCACCTTCTTCTTCAAGAGTTATGTTTAAATTTTTTACATAATCAATAAAAGGTCTCCATATATTCTCAAACACAATTTCCTTTGATTTTAGTATATATGTTATTCTTTCTAATGGAAGGTTTGTTAACATCTGTCTTAACCACTGAGTCACATCTGGTCTATGAGTCTTTTTCCATAATAGTGCAATACATTTTTTGGCATTAAGCAAACTGAGGTCTATGAATGTTCTTTCACTTTTATTAAAATTATGCTTTTCTGGGTACAGACCCAACAAAAACAGTTTAGGATTCAATATGATTTGTTTTGAGATTATTTTTTCAATTGTTACCCTCACCTCTTCCCAAAACATTCTTATTAATCTACATTCCCATAAACAATGAAATAGGGTTCCTTTACTTTCCATGCATTTTGTGCATGTATCTGGTATATTTTTGTTATATCTATTTAACTCCTCCGGTGTAACATACATCCGCATTAACCATTTGAAATGTATCAATTTAAGGCGTGCATTTATTGATTTGGTTTGAGCTTCTGTACAAGCCAATTCCCATTGTTCCTCTGAAATTTCAATTTGCAGATCTTCTTTCCAGTAGTTTAATCTTTTCAGTGAATTTTCACTTGAAGATAGTGTCAATGAGTTATAAAACTCTGAAATAATACCCTTTCTTTTACTATCTTTCATCAACATTTTTTCCAAGGATGAATAAATAGGTCGAGTGAGAGCTTTATTTTGATTTGATCGAATAAAGTTTCTAAGTTGAAGATATTTAAAAAAATGTGTTCTATTGAGATTAAATTTGATCCTCAGCTCTTCAAAAGACATTATGTTGTCTGCACATGGCAAATATAAATCCTGAATCTTTTGTATCCCTTTTAAATTCCATACTTTAAATACAGCGTCCGCTCTCCCTGGTTTAAAATATTGATTACCCCATATTGGACTAAATTGTGACAATAACTGTGGTTCTTTTAAATAGTTTTTAGCTTCACACCATATTTTGATCATATGCTTTACAAATGGATTTTTAACTTGTTTTTGTAATTTTTTTGCCGAATCTGAGTATATGAATATGGGAAGAGGTAAAGGTAAATTGTATGATTCCATTTCAGTCCAGTGAGGGAGATCATTTGATGAAAAATAATATGTCATAGACCTCAGTTGTGCCGACCAATAATACAACATAAAATTTGGACATTTCAGACCTCCACGATCAAATGGTAAATATAATAAAGACAAACGTAATCTAGCCCTCCTGTTGTTCCATATAAATTCCACTAACTTTTTTTTTATTCTTGAGAATAGATCTAAAGGTGGTGATAAGGGAATGTATTGAAATAAATAAAGTATTTTAGGTAAAATATTACTTTTAAGTATATTGATTCTCCCGATCATCGACATTGGTAGTGACATCCATCTCTGAGTTAACTCACTGATATCTGACATTAAGGCTTCATAGTTGACACTGGCGACTGATTCTAGCTTAGGCATAATTTGGATTCCTAAATATTTAAACTGATTTACAACATTGAATTGATTTACCTCAGGGGCTGGGTAATTTCTCTGGGTCTCATTTAGCATTAATATTGAAGATTTAGTTTTATTTATTTTATATCCTGATATTTCCCCAAAATTCTTTATTAAATTCAACAAGGTTGGAATTGATTTTTTTAGATTCGACATAAACAAAATTATATCATCGGCGTACAGGGAGATTTTATGTTCTGTTGGTCCAACTTTAATTCCATATATTTGTGAATGTAAACGTATCGCTATCGCTAAAGGTTCAATTGCCATAGTAAACAGTAAAGGTGAAAGTGGACAGCCTTGTCGACATCCTCTATTGATTTTTATTGGTTTTGAAATATTGTTATTTGTTAGGATTTCTGCTGTAGCATTATTGTATATTATTTGAACCCATTTTATGAAATTATTTCCAAGTCCAAACCTTTGTAGGACTTCAAAAAGAAAGGGCCATTCAACTCTATCAAAGGCCTTTTCGGCGTCCAATGATAGGAGAGCTGTATCCGGTGCTTCTTTATTAAAATAAATAATATTAAACAGTCTTCTTACATTATGGAAGCCTTGTCTACCCTTTATAAAGCCATTCTGATCTCGATTAATAATATTTGGTAAAATTTCTTGTATTCGTCTTGCTAAAATTTTACAGATTATCTTAAGGTCGGCGTTTAATAGGCTTATTGGTCTCATATTTTCACATTTATTAGAGGGCTTACCTGGTTTTGGCAGCAGTATAATTAAGGCATTATTTATGTATGATGGTAAATTATTATTTTGAAATGCTTCTAAAACCATTTCCAAAAAAGGTTTTATTAATTTATTCTTAAATTTTTTATAAAGGTCAACTGGAAGACCATCTGGTCCTGCACTTTTTCCTGATTTCATATTATCAATGGCTAGCCCAACTTCTTCTTGATTAATTTTAGACTCCAATATCTCCCTGTTTTCATTTGGAATACACAGTATAGATAGTTCGTTCAAAAACCCATTTAGTTTTGTTAAATCAGGTTCATTTTTGGTATCATATAATTTTTCATAGTAATCTCTAAAGGCTCTATTAATTTCTAAAGGATCTATAACTACCTGTCCATTACTTATAATACTGGTAATTGGTGTTTTAATTTCCAATTGTTTAATCTGCCATGCTAATAATTTTCCTGATTTTTCACCTTGTTCATAAAAAGATTGTTTCAATCTTAGAAGACTCGAGGCAGCTCTATTCGCTGATTTTTTGTCGTATTCAGCTCTCAAAATCAGTAATTCATTCTCCAACCTTGGGTCACTTCCTGCATACACTTTTTCCTGAAGATTTTTTATTTTATGTTCCAATTTAGCTCTCTCCTCTCGAGTCTTCTTAGATTTTGATCCTGTATAACTAATAATATGTCCCCTAATAAAAGCTTTGAAAGCCTCCCACTTTACACATGCTGATGTTTGTGTAGTATTGATGTCAAAGAACTCGTCTATCTGTTTTTCTATATACTTGACAAATTCCTCATCCTGAAGCCATTTATGCTGAAATTGCCATCTACCTGATTCCTTTGTCAATTTTTTATCTACATATATTAGACAACAGGGTGCATGATCAGAGATCACGATGTTATCATAAAAGCAGTTTTGAATCTTGGACCTTAATTCTGTGGAAATCAAAAAATAATCAATACGTGAGAATGTCTTGTAGGTACTGGAATAACAAGAATAGGCTTTAACTTGTGGTTTCATTTCTCTCCATATATCTAACAATCTCAATTCTTTCATAAAATGATTAATAGTCATCCTACATCCAATGTGCGTACAATCCAGTCCTGTTGATCTATCCACACCTGGATTCAATGTACAATTAAAATCCCCTGCTATTATATGTTGCCCTGTAAGTGATGATAAGATGAGAAATAAATTAGCAAAGAACTTCTGATCATCTATATTGGGACCATATAAGTTCACAAGATTTATATTTTCTAATAGCAAAGAACCTTGAATGATTACATATCTTCCAAATTTGTCTCCAATTACATTTTTCACTTGAAAAGGAACTGATTTATGTATGAGAGTCATAACTCCCCTGGCTCGGGATGAAAATGATGAGGTGAATACACTTCCCTGCCATCTACTCCTAATTCTTTTAACATCCTCCTCTATCAGATGAGTTTCTTGTAAAAACACAATTCTTGAACCCATGTCCTTTATTTTATTCATAACTTGTTTAAGTTTTTTTAAATTTTGTAGACCTCTGCAATTCCATGAAGTTAAATTAAGATTAACACTTTGGTCCATGATCAATAGAGAGTTTGGGATTACCTTGCAGTGTAAACATGCTCATACAGAGAAGCAAAAACATGAGTGGTTGAACATTCATCCTACAAACTACACACAAACAAATTTCCCCTTCCCACACTTGTGGCAAACCCCCCAAAATCAAAAGAAAAATTCTGTCTCCCGATATAGCCATCGACCGTTCCACACCCACGGGGAACAGCCTAAGCCACTCCTTCTTCATCCTCCCAATCACCCTAACTCTACTGCTTTTAATGACGTAACATTAACTCTCCTCTGTAGTTTTCCAACTTAACTCCAAAATTTTTAACAACTTTGTACATCATAGTTTTTTTTTTTTTGTTTGTTTTGTTTTTGTTTTGTTTTTTTTAATATATAATACAATCTATATTTTGTAAACTTACTATTTACTTCAAGTCAGTCAGATGCCTGTGAAAATGCTTAATTATTCTACCTTATATTTTGTTCATGCTTAGCTCCCACAAGTCTCTTCTTCTTCTTTGATCTTCTTGATGAACTCCTGCGCCTCCTCTGGGGTCTTGAAGATGTGGGTTCTGCCCTCATACGTGGTCAACAGTCTCGCAGGATAGATTACACCATGACGAATCCCAAGGTTGCGCAGCTCCTTACGTACGGGATCAAACTGCTTCCTCAATTGCTGGATTCCTGTGGCCAAATCTGGGTAGAACCGCACCTGCTGGTCCTGGTGTTTAATCTCTCCTTTAGCACGTGCAGCGTTGAAGATCTTCATCCTGTCTCTGTTGCTAAGAAACTTCATAATTAAGGTCCTCGGCGGTCCCTTATCTCTCCGTGGGCCAATACGATGTGCATTTTCCAGAACCACTGCTGATTGCAACTCCTCGCTGCCCAGCACCTCCGGAATCCACTTTTCCAGAAAGGAACATACGTCCCGACCTTCTGATTCCTCTGGAAGACCCACCAGCCTCAAATTATTCTGTCTCGACCGAGATTCCAAATCCAAAATATTATCTTCCAGAGATTTATTTTTTTTTTCCAAAGTGCGCACCTTTAATTGAAGACGGGTGACGTCATCTTCAGCACTAGCGAGACGGAGCTCCATCTGCGCCGTTCGTTCTACACAGTCACCCAATTCCTTTCTTATTCCTTCCAACGCTGTCATAATCCCATCAAATCTAGAGGAAAAGTCCGCTCTCATTGAACTCATGGCTGCCATCAGCGCATCTGCGCCATTCCCCGCAGAAATCGCAGCGTTGCCAGCCTCCTCCGCCATATATGGAGTTTTGTTTGCTGCGTCACAGACCTGAAAGTCCGTTAATTTGGACTGTTTCGGCGGCTCGCTTTTTCCTTTTCCTGGTTTTCCAGCCTTAGGCTTCGCCGACATATCCTCGCCCAAATGCTGGGATACGTTCTGTCCCAAATGAGAGAGTTATTTGCCGATTTTTTTTTTCCAGGAGCAGAGCAGAGCGAGACACGTCCGTCCTACGTGGCAGCCATAACCGGAAGTCGTTGAAAGCATTCTTAAAATAAAAGGCTCACCTTCTTTTTTCCTTCATTTGAATGTCTTTTACATTTCTTTTTTTATTTACAACTTGAGAAAAACTGTTGGCTGGTTGCCACTGTTTTCAGACACATATTAGGGCGGCGCGGTGGAGGAGTGGTTCGTGCTGCGGCAGCACAGCAACTCACCCTTGGCCGGGGGATCCTGGGTTTGATCCCAGCCCCCGACCAACAGTGATCTGTGTGGAGTTTGCATGTTCTCCCCGTGTCTGCGTGGGTTTACTCTGGGATTTCTC
The DNA here is from genome assembly GCA_020510985.1 of Pholidichthys leucotaenia. NCBI lineage: Eukaryota > Metazoa > Chordata > Actinopteri > Cichliformes > Pholidichthyidae > Pholidichthys > Pholidichthys leucotaenia. Next base: position 45,410,108 of record CM035846.1, on the reverse strand, counting down.
CGGTTTCCTCCCACATGCCAAAAACATGCAAGTTAGGTTAATTGGCATCAAAACTGGGGATTCTAAATTGTCCTTAGGTATGACTGTGAGAGTGAATGGTTGTCTGTCTCTCTGTGTTGGCCCTGCGATGGACTGGCGATCTGTCCAGGGTATGTACCCTGCCTCTCGCCCAAAGATGCTGGGATAGGCTCCAGCCCCCCTGCGACCCGAAAAGGATTAAGCGGAAGAAGATGAATGTCCGGTTGACAGCATTTCACAATAAAAGCACATGACAGAAACAAGCATCCTACTTGAATTGCTATAGGTGGCTTTTATTTTGAAATAATTCAGGAAGTGTTGTTTTTTACAGTTTATGTGAGAAAATTTTACACTAATTCATCTTTCAGTTTGTAAATGGACACTTTTCAGATGCCAGTTATGAAATTTTCGTCATCAGAAAGTGTGAAGCCTGATCAATTCCTTATGACAGAGGTAAGGCTGCCGTTTTTTAGGAACAGGTGCCTTGCTTTTTTCCGCGTGTGGTGCCATTTTTCACGTGGATTTGTGTTGGGTGGGGGAGGCACTTAGTGCTGGAGGCTGCTAGTGATGGTGAAACTAAGGTCTTATGAAACAGTGAACAACTTTGAGACAACTGCTTCATGATCGACACAGTGTTATGAAACATTTACTAAAGAGTGCCATCTGCTGACTGAGTGTCAGAACTGCAGCTGAGTGGAAGACCTGAAACGTCTCAATACATAGAATATTGAGACTTTCAGAGGCTGCACTACACTTTTTTGTAATCTGCCATTTTCTCAGACAGCCTTGTAAAAAGTTCTGTCAATCTGTTATCTATCATTTTAATTGACTTTAATTAGATCACCCACCAGTGTGCAAGCTGGCTTCTGGGGGGGGGGGGGGGGGCTTGCTTTTAGACCACCTACCTCCCAGTCTTATTTCCCACCCTCCCCCTCCCCCTGACTCTGGGTGGAATATACATCTTTTTTGTTACATTTAGGGCTTTGGGGTGGGGGTGTGCCGCACTGTGTCGGTGACGGGGATACCTTTGCTGCGTGGTGGGGCTGCCCTCACCTCAATTTTAATTGCATTTTAGACACTGAGGGCTTGGGGGGATGGGAGCCCTGCTGCCCATCGCAGTGGCTAGCAGTGCTCCAATCACTATCCCCCCAATTTTAATTGCACTTTGGTAGTCCACACATTTACACACAATTATATCATATAACCGACACACACCCACCATGTCTGTTCTGTGTTGCCCTGCTCTTGCTGGGGGCGTGGAGGCCTGGTGGGGAGCCTGGGACCTATCATGTTGTCAAAATCCCTGGGTGCTACTGAATATATACAATAGATACAACCAAGGAAGTGAGAGGGGGCCTGAATATGAGTGTAAGCGAGAGTGAGGGGGTGATGAATGGAGGTGGTGATGGTGGGTCGGTTTTGTGCGGCGCTTTGCATGCCGGGTGGCATCTTGGGGCGCCTGCGGTGGTCTGCTGATTGTTCGCTCAGATGGATGCCGGGGGTGGGGGTCTGCTTCTGTGGCCTGCGCCGGTGGTCTCCCTGGTCACTGCCGGGCACTGGTGCATACAGGAGTGAGAGAGAATGGGTTGGTCTGGGTGAGTGAGAGGGGTGCGCATGGGGGCATGTGGGTGTGAAGGTGTGGGGAGGGGTGTGTCTGCGAGTCGGGAGGTACTGGATTAAGGGGGGTAGTGCCTCTCGGCAACGTGGGCTCCCCTGGGCGGGGGGACTTCTTTGGATATGGGGGTCCCTGGGGTGTGCGACAGAGGCGCTGGGGCGGGCCCGCTGTGGGGGTACCTGAGGGGGCTCGCGCCGGGGGGCGTGGGCCGGTCTCTGCCCCGGGGGGTGGGGTTGCTGGCCTCCTGGGGCCCGGGGGCGGACGTTGGCCCCGCTGGGGTGGGGGTGGGGGGGTGGGGGTCGGGCAGGGCCGGGGGTGTGGGCTCACCGCGCCGGCCGCCGAGCAGCCTGACCTCCCTTGATCGTTCCTCCGGGGGCGGATGCCTGGCTTTCCTGGGGCTTGCTGACCTCCGACGTTTGTGCCCTGTGGGGGTTGGTGCCGCTGCTTTGCCTGCTCGGGGTTCCCGGGGGGAGAGCTGCTGCGACTGGCCCTCCACTTTGTATGTTTCCTGACAAACCACTCACATGCACACACTTATTTTGCGCGCGTTTTTATATGTATGCACGCAGACATACACGCACAAGTGTCTCTCCTTTAACAGGTGCGGAAACCAGACTTGTGTTGAGACATCTTCAGTGGAAGAAGGAGTTTGTCTTTTGTTTGTTTTAGTTGTTGTTTTTTTTTTTTTTTTGTCTGTTCCCCTCCCTTTTCTTTTCCCCCTCCACACACTTCCTTTCCCTCTTCCCCATCCTGTTGGGTCTTCCATGGGTAAAATAATTAAAATAAAGTATTAAAAGTTATTACAGGAGGAGTTTACAACAATATACAATACACAGTTAGATACTGTATAAGCTACTCTTGGCAAAGTAAATCTGTTTTGGTACAATAAGGGTGACAGATCCCTGTTCTGTTTGCCTAGCTGCCTGACAGGACAAGGGAAAAAAAAAAAAGATCACCCTCCATGTAATCTGTCAAATGATGGACAGCTTTCAGAATTTTTAGTCATTGCTGGAAAAATTCTGTCGAAGGACAATTTTCATTGAACAAAACCTCTGATATATGTATTTTGTGTGTGTGTGTGTGTGTGTGTGTGTGTGTGTGTGTGTGTGTGTGTGTATTAGTATGTAGAGTGAGATGGGGAAAATCTATGTTGTGGGACATCAGGGAACTTGCTGGTGCAACTAGGGAGTGTTATTAAATGGGGACTGTTTAAAGATTTTCTTTTTTGAAAAAAGAAGCATTTCAACAGTGTGTGGTTTCAGTCTGCTCCTCTTGTGACTTACTACCTCTCCAGCTTTGGAGAAGACCCACTCACATAGCACTGATGTTGCTGGCATGTGGAGATACTTTTCTGGCATCTTGTAAAGGTTTGGGTATCTGGTTTTGTATGTTGCCCAGTAACAGAGTGGGTCTTCTCCTCTGGAGAGGTTGGGCTCAGACAAATATCGTTGAACTTCCATTGTGGCATCTGCTGTTGCATTTTGAGAGTGCTGTGTTTCACCTAAACAAAAAGAAAAACAAATGTAATTAGCAATCTTTTATAATAAGAAAATAATGCTTTAAGTAATAACATAATACAAACCAACTCTGCTATCCAAAAGGTCCCACAAGTTGTCTTCTGCCGAAGGCCCAGGTTCTTCCTCTGCTGCTGACTGATGGAGTTGAGAACATTTTAATACATGTGGCTCGAGAGGTTTGGAAAATACAATAATAATATGGAATAATAAATGGTTACCTGTTGTGATGATGGCATTGTCCTCTCCGTCCTCATGGTTGCAGCACATTCAACAGTCAATTTTGACATGGCCTCTTGTGCACGTGTTTCATTGCCAAAACCTAATGTTTTAAATTGTGGGTCCAAAAGTGAGGTTGTTCTCCCTGTCCCTCCTTCACTACACTCACTCACTCACTCACTCACTCACTCACTCACTCACTCACTCACTCACAAAATGACACTCAACCACACAAACAACTCTCTCTCTCTCTCTCTCTCTCTCTCTCTCTCTCTCTCTCTCTCTCTCTCTCTCTATCTATCTATCTATCTATCCAGTGTTTGTGTGAATGAGTGTGTATGCATGTGTCTCTATGTAATATTTAGTAAATGTAATGTGTTTTTGTTTCATGTTACTGAACCTAAACCTTAATTCTAAATTGTGTAATACTCTCCCTAACTTATATTCAAATGCCCAACCCTCTCAAACTTCCTGCGAGCCCTCACTTCACATGATGTGACCGACATAGTAAGGCCTCGCTTGCTATGGTCATGTGACTGGGAATGCTGAAACAGGGCTTGATGCGCTGCTCATGACACTTCCGCTTTATATTGCTCGAATCAGTGTCGAGTGGGTGGTGTCGAGTGTAACATCACTAGAGGCTGCTATATTTATTCTAGCAAAAATGAAAACAATATATACAATTTTTTGTGGAGGAAAAAAAATCAATTCAGTCAATTTTCATTTAAAAAAGTATTCCAGACAAAAGTATTCAAATACCAATTTAAAATCGATTTATTGCCCAGCTGTAACTTGAGTGAATTAAAACAGTATTAAATAATCAGCATACATTACAGTGAAAGAGGTTTGCAAACATGAGGCAGATTATCAAAACAAATTAAAAACAGAAGTGGACCCAACCGTCTACCCTGAGAAACACCACAACATGGTTCTTCATTGAAAAGATATACCATTTGAGCTTGAAAATAAAAACAAATGTCATAAGTGGCACTGAAATTGTCAACTATAACCACATTAAATTTACTGTCTTCAAGTCCTTTCTTCCATTGCTCTGCCACATGAAGGAAAATGATAGACAACTAGTGGTGCTACCAGGCCTGTCGGAATATTGAAAAATAGAAATGCTTCTGTGAGTGGATAACCGTTGCACTGTTTGTAGGATTCCAACACCAAAATATATTTTTAAAAAAATGTGTAAAACTGTCAAAGATGAGCCAGCTTCACCCAGGCGTCTGTCTCTGCTTATCTGATACAGCTATACTCAGAAAGAGCTGAACAGCACTGAATATGAAGCAGAAGTGCACGCCACATTCCATCACCTGCTAATGCTTTTTTGCTTAAAATAACACTTCCCTTTTTGTAGTGTGGAAGCAGCAAGCATGTTTTCTGCTGTACCAAATCTATAATTCAGAGCAGGGGGACATCTCTGCATTAACCCGTTTTAATGAAGCGGTGAATCTGAGAGTGAGTCGTGTGTTGGGGCAGTTTGTGCCTTTTTAGCTATTTGGCGGAGTGGTGGTCTTATCTTCTTGGCCATCGGAGCCCCAACATCGACATACTCGGGTACACATGCCCAGGAAGTTTCCCACAGTAACACAGACTCAAATGTGCGCTCCGATCAAAGACATCAAAGGATTCTGGCTCGGCACTTCTGAAGCCAAGGATATTGATTAGTCAGGAATAGGATTGTAGTAATGAAAGGTTGTATCTCCTTCAGATTCTGAGTGAGGTGATGATTTCTGGTGTTTAATCGGAGCATGCTGCTGAGGGAAGGCACATTATTACTTCCATATCATGCTATTGTGTTTTGTTTACATTGTATAAACTAGAAAAGCACTCATAGAGCGGATACCTCCGCCAAGGCTCCTTCCGTTTCTCATGGATCACCTCCAAAATGTAATGGGTTTGTGTGTAGGCCTATAGCCACTTGTGGTGAAAATTGCATCAAAGTCTGTCCATCAGTTTTGGAGTATTGTTGCTAACACACTGTGAGAAGATAAGAGCCTTGACTGAGGTATGCATTCTCAGATCATCAGCAAAATATAATGGGTTCCTCTTTAGCCCAAGAACCACCTCTGGTGAAAATTTCATCCAAATCCATCCAGTAGTTTTTGTGCAATCCTGCTGCACAAATACAAACAAAGCCCTTGGTGGAGGTATGCACTCTCAGATCATCACCAAAATCTAATCATCTGTTCCCCCATGCCATTACACACCTTTCCTGAACATTTCATCAAAATCCGTTCATAACTTTTTGAGTATTGTTGCTAACACACTGTGAGAAGATAAGAGCCTTGGCTGAGGTATGCATTCTCAGATCATCACCAAAATATAATCATCTGTTCCCCGTGCCATTACACACCTTTCCTGAAAATTTCATCAAAATCCGTTCATAACTTTTGGAGTATTGTTGCTAACACACTGTGAGAAGATAAGAGCCTTTGCTGAGGTATGCACTCTCAGATCATCACCAAAATATAATGGGTTCCTCTCTAGCCCAAGAACCACCTCTGGTGAAAATTTCATCCAAATCCATCCAGTAGTTTTTGTGTAATCCTGCTGCACAAATACAAACAAAGCCCTTGGTGGAGGTATACACTCTGAGATCATCACCAAAATCTAATCATCTGTTCCCCGTGCCATTACACACCTTTCCTGAAAAGTTTGTCAAAATCTGTTCATAAGTTTTTGAGTTATGTTGGTAACAGACAAACAGACAGACAGACAAACCCCGGTAAAAACATTACTTCCTTGACGGAGGTAATAAGGTTTAACAGATTTCTCAGCTCACTGGTTCTCATTAAGTTTCCATTTTCACAACATTGTACAACGTACACATGCAGATGAAATGCTTCTGCACTCTGTCATAGAAAAGTTCAAGGAAAAGGTCATGATGATCAAATGAAAGATAAAGCTATTAAAGATATTGTATCGCAGAGATGAAAACCACTGTTAAATATCATAAAAGGTGAAGTCCATACATTTTTCCTGCCATTTTATTCTTAACCGTTGGCTCTGGTGGTAAAGAACAGTGTTTATCTGTGAGAAATTTGCTTTTACAGAGATGCTTCCTAAATTTGCTTTTCAAAAATTAAGGAATTGATTATCCTTAAACATCCCCATTCTGCTTTTGGGGGTTTTAGGAATTTTGTGACATTATATGGTAAAAAAGTCACAAATTTAAAGAAAAAGTTGCAAATTTACAAAAAATAATGTCTAAAAATTGTTGCGAATTAACAACAAAAGTCACAAACTAATGAGGAAAAAAGTTGCAGATTAACGAGAAAAATTGCAAATTTACACGAAAAAAGTTTCAAATTAGTGAGAAGTTTCAGATTAATGAGAGAAAAGTTGCAGGTGTACTGTACATGAAAAAAAATTGCAAATTAATGAGAAAAAAATTTCAAATTTATGAGAAAGGTGCAAATTCAAATTAAAAAAGTTACAAATTAATGAGAAAAAGTTATAAATTAACAAGAAAAAAGTTGCAAAATTACATGAAAAAGCTTGCAGATTAACAAGAAAAAAGTTACAAATTTACATGAAAAAACTGTCATGTCTGCTGCGTAATTTCGCAGAGAACATATGAATTGGCAGCGAGCCCAAAACGCAGTGTAAGTAACGGGTTTATTTATAAAGGAACACTGCTGCCACACTGACTGAGCCCACTGCCTCCCAATAAGTACTCAATATACTGATGGAGGCAAGTGGACACAGCCGTGTGGCAAGCAGGTGCGTAATAATTGGATAAGTGTGTGTATGCGTGTGAGTGTGTGTGTGTGTGTGTGTGTGTGTGTGTGTGTGTGTGTGTGTGTGTGTGTGTGTGCATGTGGTGAAACAATGCATGCCAGTGAATATCTGGTGAGGAGGAGGCTGACTGTAGGACTGGCAGAGAGCAAGGCTCAATCTGTCAGCTGGAATTAATAAGCAGTAAACAAAACCCTACAGCCACAGGTCATGGACGGGGTAGAACAACCCCGAACATGACAGAGCCCCCACCCACCCAAGGGGTGGAAACCAGACACCCACTGTACCATCAAAATGGAAAATTCAACCTGCCCCCCCCCCCCACTCAAAAGGCCAATACAACAACCCTAGGGCTGGAGGTGGGGGAAAACAGGTTTGGAGGGATAAATCAAGATAGAAAATAGATAAACACCACAATACAACACCACAAACACCACTTTACCCTACCTAAAAACTAAACTAACCTACCCCAGCCCCAAGAGTCCCACAGTTCAGGGTGCCGGCCAGAGTCCAAGGCCCAGCAGGTGGCCGTAAGTTCAGGGGGCCGGCCAAAGTCCCAGGGCCAGCAGGCGGCTTGCAGAACAGTATCAGGCGGCCTGCCAGAGAAAAAGGGCCATTTGACTCAGGAACCCAGTCCTTCAGGCGGCCTGCCCACACGATTAGGCCACCAGGACCGGAAGGGCAAATGAGGCGGTGGCCTACCCACTGGAAAACTGAGAGGTGAGTGGCCGGGCAGAGGAAGGGAAACCCCTGCGGTCACAGGTGGTGAGGAAGACAGGGCCACGAAGGTGCCCAGCAGAAGGGGGAGGAACACCCACAGGGCCTCCAGAAAGGAAGGGATGACCCTGGTGTCCCTAGACTGTATGGTCGCATCTTGGTGGTCCCTGCGTGGGACTGAGACCCCGTAGAACCCACGGTGGACCCGGGCTGGGCCAAGGCTGCACCCGCGGTGGTCCCAGCCTGGGACAGTGTTGCACCCGCGGTGGACCCGACCGAGCCATGGCTGCACCCACGGTGGAGTGCGGCTCGACCCCTGCTGCACCCGTGGTGGGACCCAGCTGGGCCACTGGTGACCCCAACGCCATCTTGGCCATGGGCCAGCCGACCCTTATGAACACCCAAGTGAGGAGGCAATCGATCACGGGCACACTGGAGTGGTACTGGGTGCCCCCGACTACCACCTCAGCCGGAACCTCGGTGACCTCCGGTTGCGAACCTGGAGCCACAGACTCGTCCGGCGATGGAGGACCCTCTCCAGCGACTCTGGAAAAGGACTCAGATAAAAAGAAGGAAGGGTCAGAGTCGCCGGCAGCGGCAGAGCCAGGCGAGGCGAGCTCAGGTGCAGAGTTTGGGTGCTGATAGCTCTCCTCACCTAAAGCTAGGCAAAAATGCTCTATAATAGAAAAGAGAAAGACAAAAGAGAGCCCTTGCCTTAGCTCAAGCTCTACCGCCGTCCAGGACTCCAGTGATCCGGACGACGTCTTCCTAGGTTTGGCCTCCAAAAGGTTCTGCTTGGGTGCTAACTCTGCTGTGGCGGCCTCCACAGCAGGCGTGATGGTCAGTGCAGTCTTATCTTCCCCAGTTGCCATGATCCACGCAGGTGACTCCTCCAGCGTGGTGACTGGGACCTGGTTCACCACTGTTTTGGAAAGACCATCCTTCCGGACCTCTGGCTCCTCCTGGTCCTGACCGTTCGGCTCCAGTTCCGGCAGGCAAACAAAGGAGAGTGGAGAGAGGGCTGGTGAACAGTTTAACAGCAGCAGGTGGGGAGAGCTCAGGGGACTGCTTTCCCTGAGCCTCCCTACTGGGAATCAGGCAAGACATTTCATTATTAATGTGAGTCAAATGAAAAATAACTTGCCTGTTTTCCCAGTTTATGATGTTGATTGCAGCTGCTGCTTGGACGTCTTCACCCGTCTGTCCGGGAAAGGTGGTGCTAGACTCCTTGGTAGAAGATATGAGAGCTGCCCCTCTTGCCACAGGAACAGGAGACCCCGGTGAGGAAAGCAAGCTCCCCTCTGCTGCCGGCGAACAAACCGAGGAGGAAGACCTCGCAGCGGATATGGAGGGAGATTCTGCAGACGGGACTGCTTGGAATTGATAATCTGCTGCGGGGGTAACAGGACTTGGTGTTGGAGTAGGAGCAGTTAGCGGGGCAGAATTGTTCTTCCGGGACTCCGGGTGATGTCGCCGACACTGACCTGACCGCAGCCATCTTGGAACGGGTGATGGAGGAGAGGGAACGATGGCCGCCGGCAGAAAAGAGAGTTTTTGTTTGGGCTTAGTCGGGAATGCCCTCCTCGTCAGGTCGGGAAAGGCCTGCTTGAGCGCGTAGACACCGGACAGCAGCTCGGAGTACTCGGGGTAATCCCAGAGGCCCTGGTGAGTCCCCAGGATCCGTATCACTCCGTCGAACAAAGCCAAATGCTCTCCGGGCCCAGTGGAGACCTATGCGTCCTCCAGAAGTTCCCAGATTCGCCAGGCTGCCCACTGCTCCTCCGCACTGGGCTGTCCATCCTGCCCATCTGCTAAAGCCAGTGTGGAAACGGCTAACCAAGGACATCATGCTCCGAACAGGTAGGTGAGAAAACACAAAAAATGAAAGTAACACGCTACTTACTGCTTGGGTTCTTTTGGTGGCAGCTTACTGTCATGTCTGCTGCATAATTTCGTAGCGAACATATAAATTGGCAGCAAACCCAAAACGCAGTGTAAGTAACGTGGTTATTTACAAAGGAAAAGTGTACAAAATGTCCAAATAACAGTCACAGTGAATAAGAGTGGACAACCCACTACAACCCTCGTAGGCTTAAAGGGAATGCCTCATGCACTCCGGACAGTCAGGAGCGGAAGGGAAAGGCACAAAAGGAGACTTATGAAAATGCTGGAGTGGAAAGGCTCTAAGGCACAACATACAAAGTCCAGAGGAAGGAAGCCAATAATCCGGGAGTCAGGTTGTCCCATGTTGACCTAAGCTGCCACACTGACTGAGCCCACTGCCTCCCAATAAGTACTCAATATACTGATGAAGGCAAGTGGACTCAGCTTTGTGGCAAGCAGGTGTCGGCGGCGGCGGCGGCCTCCGTCGGTCTATGATGACCATGGAAGAGAATCCTAAATGTCTACTCTGCTGGAACAGCACCGCCTGTGGCTGAACAGGCCGATGCGCACCGGTGTTCTACCTTCCAGCGTTGGGCGTTGGTAGGATTCAAGCCTGGGCAGGAAGATATGGAGGACAAGATGTTACCCATGCAGCATGTCCCCCCTCTCCACGTCACTGATGAATCCAAAGGAACAGCAGGGCTGCTATAGTTTGGCACCAGCGCCGTCGCAGGAGCTGCCAGAATGATGTTGAGCACAACAGAGAACTGCCTTAGGGGCTCCGACTCCGGATTTTTCCTCAGGGTTGACTCCCGAAGCCTTTCCCGTGACCGGGTGTACCGCAAGGCAGCGGAGGTTTGAAATCAGGGTTTACCTTCCCCTAGATGGGCTACCTTCCCAGGTTGACGAGCCACCATCTACCCGAAGCATCTGGTTTTTAGGCGCCAGAGATCCGCCCTCGCCCCTTCTCCTATTAGTAAAAGCAGTTCCACCGGGCTTAGAGACTAAACCACATGGGCAGGCTAGGAGTTGGACTTAGTTGTCAGAAGCTTTTCGAGACCCACGCCGTAAGGAGCATTTTATGAGCACTGGCAGCTTAACCCCAGTACCGCTCCTGGCTATGACAACCTTGGAACCCCATGACAACCTTGGAACCACACTGCCACACTGACTGAGCCCAATGCCTCCCAATAAGTACTCAATATACTGATGAAGGCAAGTGGACACTGCTGTGTGGCAAGCAGGTGTGTAATAATTGGATAAGTGTGTGTCTCCGTGTGTGTGTGTGTGAGTGTGTGTGCGCATGTGGTGAAACATTACACACCGGTGAATGTCTGGTGAGGAAGAGGCGTGACTGTAGGACTGGCAGAGAGCAAGGCTCAATCTGTCAGCTGGAATTAATAAGCAATAAACAAAACCCTACAGCCACAGGTCATGGACGGGGTAGAACAACCCCGAACATGACAAAAACTTGCAAATTAATGAGAAAAAAGTTGCAAATTAATGAGAAAAGTTGAAAATTTACATGAAAAAAGTTTCAAATTTGTGAGAAAAAAGTTGCAGATTTACATGAAGAAGTTGCAGTTTAATGAAAAAGAAGTTGCAGATTAACGAGAGAAAAGCTGCAAATTTACATGGGAAAAAGTTGCAAATGAATGAGAAAAAAGTTGCAGATTAGTGAGAAAAAAGTTGCAAATTTACATGAAAAAAGTTGCAAATTGATGAGAAAAAAGTTGTAAATTTATGAGAAAAAAAGTTGCAAATTCACATGTCCGTGTGCCCCCCCCCCCCCCGATTTACAGCTATGCATCCTGTGGTCCAACTTCCTAAAAAGCTGGACCACCACATACCAGACTCACTGCTTCCAACCATCCCTCCACGCCATGTTGCAGAGACTCAAAACAGATGCAGGTCGTAGTCATCGGTGGTTAAAAACAGCAGTATGAGGCCTTTTCTGTGGGAGGACAGCTTTGATTTTGTAGGAAACTGAAACCAGAAATCCTTGTTTTGTAGGGGGCTGTTCTCCAGTACACATCAGCCCCTTAATTAAATAACTTAATTAATTAATTAATCCTGAGGCAAGTGTGAGCTGGATTGATAATTTGGAGCTTTTTCAGTTCCAGTATCCAGGCAGAACTGGTTCTATTTTGGGCTGATAGTCTTTTGCTATTTTGTGAATGCAGCATCCCTTAAATTAAACTCCTTTACACCGGCAGATACGCTGGTAAAGTAAAGCTCCCACTTACTCCACCTGTCAGGAATCGTTCCCTGATGTGTCGCCGTTGTGAAATACCTGCAGTTTGTCCATAGTGAAGTCTGGTTTGTTTGTTTGGATTTGGGAGGAGCGGCTCTCACGCTTCATTACAGAGTCATCCGTTTAAGAGGACAGGATGGGTCGGCCTCCACCTGGTAGATTCAGATTCTCCTCAGCACTGCTCTCTGCCTGCCCATCCTCCTTCATCTCTTTCACTTACTTGGTATGGATGGCTTTGATTTTGCTATAGGATAAGAATCTGAAAGGTCATGTGGTAGTTTGTCTCTTCCTCCTCCTCTTTTATGGGGCATTTTGCTCCCTTCTTGTGGATTCCTTTGTGCTCCTAAGCTGTCCTCTATACTTGTCTTATCGCCACTCTCTGTCCTTTCTTTCATTTTCTCTGCCTCCTTTTTTCTCCTTCTGCCACCCTCTGTATGGACCTACATGCTCTGAATCCATTCAGACAGCGTGTTATTTCCTCGTCCAACGTCTTGCCTCTTTCATCTTTTCATGTTTCCCCTAAGGACCAGCCACCCTTTTTCTTTTTGCTTTCAAATATAATATAACTCAGTGGTAATCATGTGTTTTGGTTGATCCCTCAGTTGTGTTCTCCATTCACCTTCATGCACATTTAGCTGAGAGAAGAAAAATTCTTGCAGGTTAAATGTGGCATGGACACAGGCAACATTAGTGTTTTAAATTATCCCAATATTAACAGCCTATTTTTATTCTTAAGTCATCATTTATGGTTAAGTCGGTTTGAACCCTGAACCATCGGTTCTGAAGCAGGAAAAGGGACTTTGATTGAAAAAAAAAATATATATATATATATACAGTATTTATGTAAAATTAGTAGCCGATTTTATTTTTTAACAAAACATGAGGTACAAACATATGAATGTAAATTAGTTACAGATTTGCAAGAATAAAGGTGCAAAGATATGATAAATTTACAAATTACAGTTGCAAATTATAATTTAATTTAGTTACACAGAAGAAAAATTCCACCAGCATCCAGATGAGTGTTGCAAATTTACAGGAGAAAAAAAATGCAAATGTTTGAGAAAAAAAGTTGTAAATTTCTGAGAAAAAAAAGTAAAGTTACAGGAAAAAAGTCACTAATTTATGAGAAAAAAGTTGCACATTTATGAGGAAGTCACAAATTTTTGAGAAAAAAGTCGGAAATCTATGAAAGAAAAGATGAGAATTTGGAGGAAAGATTGCAAATTTACAAGAAAAAATGCAAATTTATGAAAAAAGTTGCAAATTTATGAGAAAAACAAAAATTTACAGGAAAAAGTTGCAAATTTACAAAAAAATTGCAAATTTATGAGAAAAAATTAGCAAATTTGTAAGATTTTTACAAGTTTCTGTTTAGAATTTGTAATTCAAAGTCATGCTGTTCAGTTCTTTAACATAATTTATATAGTTTATGATGATATGGGGGGGGGGGCATTTCTGTCTTTTTTCCAGGTTGGGAGGGGCAGTGTGATGTGGTAAAAATCTGCTTTGGGGACTGATTCAATATGAGCTGGAAATGAGAGCGTAGAGTTGCAAACTTCTAGGGATGGGGAGATGTTGGTGAGTAAAGCACCAGTCTTCAGGAGTGGGGGCTTTGGGCCACAACCAAGAGCTCTGTTTTGTTACTGTTGCACTCAAATAGATTACACAGGGTTACAAAAATATTTTTTTTTGTAAGTTGTCTGTGTTTTTTCAACTGATTTAAGACAATTTTGCACAGCTGAATCAAAAAATGACATCCGTTTCTCTTGATCAGGTGCTAAGTAAAAACTTGTACTTACTTAGTTCTTACTTAGTACTGTGCATGTACTTACCTTTATGTAAAGGTAAGTACATGTAAATTGAATGTTACATCACCATTGTTCAAGATTCAGAGAATTCCAAGACATAAAAAAAGAATTTTGTGTCATATAAAGTGAAAATACCATACATGTAAACAAAAACGTATAAAACAACATGTGGCCATAATTCAAATAGTTGACCTGATTGAGCAAAACCAATGTGATTTTTGGATTCAGCACATCAAAATTGTCCTAAATCAGCTAAAAAAAACTTAGACAATAAATTTGGTGTTGACCAGTGTTATATGTCATCCATGTTTTAATTTCATGTAGCTGAGAAGTGATTGTGACGGGAGCTGGTTGGAGCCTTTGGCACTGAGATAGAGTTGTTTGTCATCAGCATAAGGCCGGATGGTGGATGATGTGACCAAGGGGGAGCACACAGATAGTGAAGAGAAGGGGTCTAAGCACAGAGCCTTGAGGTACACCATGGTTAACTGTTGCAGAGGTGGGGCAGGAGCCTCCCATGGTGACAGACTGTGTTCGTTTAGTAACCAAGAGAGTGCCCAACCAGTAAGACCAAGGTAGTCAGACAGGCAGGAGAGAAGGACGGTGTGGGAAATGGTGACAAAGGTGGCAGGGAGGGTCCAGGAGGATAAGGATGCTGATGTGGTCGGAGTCAGCGGTGATGAAAAGGTCACTGAGATTTAAAAAATGTTGAGGATTTTTATGAAGAGATGCAACTTTATAGGAAAAGTTACTAATGTACGAGAAAGAAACAGTAGATTTATTTTTAAAAAGTAAATTTATGTGAAAATAATTACAATAAACAGTTTTACGAGAGAAAATTGAACAATTCAAAACTGAAAAACCACAAATTCACAAATTTTAATGAGTGACTTTTGAACTAATTTTGGGGTAAAATGATCAGATTTACCAAAGAAAAGCTGCACATTTACAAGGAAGAAAAAAACGACAAATTTTCAAGAAAACTCTCCTTGATGTCTCTAACTTCAGAGGGTGAATCGTGTAAAACTAAACAGTAATGCATTACTTTTAGCACTGAATAATCCTTGCAGTTGTTCTGTTCGAAAGTGGTCAGGAAAAAAGCCTGTTTAACCCCATGCACTCTGGTCAATTTCCCTAAAAACGCCTATAAATAACGTACCCAAAGTAAATCAAAAGCTGTTCTTCAACCCTTTGCAGCATCTTCATGGGGTTGGTCTCATTTAAAAGAAAACACTTTGAATTTTTTGGCAAAACAGTCATAATCTCTCTAAGTGCTCCGGCCACTGAGTAACAGTCATCTAAACATACTGAACTTGAAGAAAATAAATTTCGCCTGGGTGTTTTTTTGGATACAAATGCTTGCAAATAACACACAGCTTTCAGATCTGGGTTGGAAAATGCAACAGAAATGTAGAACCAAGTGTTATCCAGCTGAGGTCCAAATTTTGTAACAATACCACAAAAAATGAATATATTACACAGCTTTTTCCTCAGGTAGTTCCCAGGCGTTTTTGAACTGTGCCAAATTGTGCCAAATGGCACAGTTTGGAAAAACGTTTGTAACTTTTGAATGATTCAATATAGAAGCTTGATGTTGGGCTCTAATGAAAGGTGACACTCAGGGCTGTGTGTGTGTGTGTGGGGGGGGTTGTTTATTCATTCATGAATGAATGAATGAACAAACAAGCCCCCACACACAAAGAAGCATGCCACGTAAAAAATGTGTGGCTTTTTTTACAAGAAAAAATAACCTACAGTGCACTAAAAATTATACTAAAATATCTGTAATGTAGAAGATAACAACTCCCACCCCACCCCCCACCTCACCCCGCTACAGAGGACGGACATCGCCCGGTGCGCCGCGGTCACGGTGCGCCGCGGTCTACTATGCACAGTTGTAATTTACCGATCGGTCAAAAGTCATTTTTGATTACAATTTTCAGGGATAAAGAATAATTTAGCTTATAACACCTACCTGTCCACAACAGTAGTGTCGCTGGCGAACTTCTCTTCCTCATTGTCAGATGAACATGACGCTGGTCCGCTTGTTACGGACTCGTGGTTGTGGTCACGCGACCCGGCCAAACCATAATTCTATTATTGCGGTTTTGCGCTTCCATGATTGCGGTTTTGGCGAACGATTTTTCAAAACAAATAAGAACAGTAGTAAGAAAAAAAGACTGGCGAACGCGTGTGTGTCACCCAGCGGCTAAAACAAAATAGATTTTGCAAGGGAGGCACACATTCGAACTACTGTGCTTCAATTGGCTCGCTGTATTCGCAGCCGTTGGTAGGCGGGTCCTTCTTGCTAGGTTTTCAGTCATTGGTTCTTCAAGGTTTCAGAAACCCAATTCAAGGCTCTTATTAGTCGAATGAGAGGTCAATCACATCTAAACCAATCAAAGCACTCCTTTGGCTTTCTGTTTGCAGCTGTGTCTGTAGTGGAAGAACGGAAATGCAGGGTTTTTTTTCTTCAGTGCGCCCTAGGACGCACAGTGTGCGTACTAGGGCGCCCTCGTGCGCTCTAGGATGCAGAGACGTGTCCGCCTGCGGTACACCGGAGTGCAAGAGGTTAAGGGTGGCCATATCAAAACTGTGTCAAGGTCAGTAGACAGACTCTATCCAGCTAAATCTTTTAGTTTTGTTCTCCTGTCAACAACACTAGCAACAAACTCTGGTCGATTATAGTTTTTTTTTTTTCCTGATTCTTCACACTGCAGTTTCTTCAGAGCTACATTTTTGGATGAAAAGACAATCACAGGTAAATGTCAATGAGCCGCTGGAGTAGAATCAGCTCTGACGCACTGCAGCTGAACCTTTTTTTTTTTTTCCTTCCTCTGTGGGGTCAGGACCCGGCTGCATCAGCCATTCTTGCTGCTGTCTCTCCCCAGGTACCAGCTGCCACTTCCTGTGCTGTCACCCTCTATGCTGCAGGGACGGCCACACAGCCGCGGAGAAATAGACTGCTGAAATTATGCTTTCAGTCTAAACTGAAATCTTACAGGGTTTTACACACACACACACACACACACGTGGGCGGTGCATGCTTTAACCAGATTAGCGTAGAGAAAAGATTAGAGAGGAAGTAACAAGTGAATGCAAAACAGAAATCCTAAATATACGAGCATGACATCTTCAAACTTTAAGAGTGTGTCCTTCAACAGAAAACTCCATATATGGTCATTTTTACCAGCAGATATTACGACCTACAGTATATGTACGTTTTGGCATTAAAGAGCCCGTATTATGTTCTTTTGCCGCATGTTAACACAGCTTCCTGAGGCCTTAATGAAATGGCTGTGACCTGCTTTGGTGAAAACAACTCATTAATTGTTGTGGATTTTAACTTTACCTATAAATGCCCATTTGATGTGGTGGATTAATAAAACAGCTGTAGTCCAAAGATGGTCTTTCGGATATTTATTATTACATCTTGAACAAGAAGGGAAAAGTCACACAGTGCTACATGCAGGCTGTGCCACGGGAAGATTCATAGCAGAGTGCAGAGTTTAATACAGTAGACCAAAACAGTTTTCAGAGCCTAGCTGTCTCCTGGAACTGACCTTGATAGGCTAGAGCCACATAATCACAGGAAGAAAACTTGATATGCTTAACATAATATCAGAAACAAGAAATCTTTCACATTTCCCTCCTTTGAAAGCAGAGCCCCAATCCCAACGTTTCACGGCTTGCTTCCACGTAGGAGAGCGAAAACCCTGGCTTATATTTCATTGATGGTTATGCTGACAAAAATCTCTCGACTTTGAATCAGGACAACTGGACTAACTTATTTGATCTTATTGATGTCCATTATCCCAACTCAACAGCTCCATACTTTGGCAAACCCATATCAATTATTTGCCAAATATGGCTTCACAGTCTTAACGGAAGAGCATTTATAAAGGTAAAAACCTCATTAGGTTAGATGAAGTATTGGCATTACTGAAAAAAATGGATGGAAACACACCAGTATTAGGAATAAAAATGTGAAATTGAAATATAAATCATTGGAAATAACAGAGAAAAATCACAACCATTCAATTAAAGATTATTATCAAAAAAACCTGCAGTACATTTTACACACGGCGAAGGAGCTGTCCTCAAAATTGGCTGCTTTATAACATATTGCTTTAAATGCTAGTGAGCCCCAGTACAACCCACACTCTTTCTTTAACAATTTCTCTGAGGTTTATGTTTTGATGGCGATGCCGTGTTTGAGACTAATGTTAGCTCTTGGCTTCAGTTGACAGACTAAGTTACAGACTAACAAATGCTAACTGAATGTTAGAGCTTGCTGTGCAAATTTTTTGCACAGCACCTTTACATTATAACTCAATGTAAACACATGAGTAGACATCAATTCACGGTCTGAGTGAGATGCAGACAGGCGAAGTTGCCTTTATAACTTCTGCAGCAGTGTTCAACCTACTGTGGAAATCCCCAAAATAACGTCATGCTTCGGTTTACATTATCCAATGGGGGGCTCAACTGAAAAAGTTGTCCCTGTCTCCAAAACTTTACAAGATGATGGGTGTTTCCGTTGCTAGCTTGCTAGCCTTGTTAGCACGTCCGTGCCAGGAATCCGTGGGTAAGTAACTCCGACATCCCAATTCAGCTGAAGAGCTCCCAGTCCTTTTGTCTCCAGGTGAGTGTCAGTCTCATTTTCAAACTAGTTTATTCTCCAGTGTTGATACTTTTACTCCGATGATGGCAGAATCTCAAAGCTAGCCCTATCCCTCGGACATGAATGCGCAAATGAGTGATTTCGTATGTGCTTGCCTCTTTCCATTGACTTTGTATACATTTGCGCAGCCCGTTCGCGTTTGGTGTGAAGGCACCTTAAGGGAAATTTGTCTTGGGCGTACTGCTACAGCTATTGCTTTGCAAGTTAAAAAAACATTATCCCAGAATAAAAACTGTCTCACCATAATAATAAAACATTTTCATAAAATACACTGAAACCATTTCATAATGACAACACAAGGGCGCAGAAGGTGAAAAGGTAAAAAGAAAAAGAAAAAAAAAGAAAACATTCCAGAATAAAATCATTGCACAACATAAAAACCACACAAAATCTCTCATTAAAATCTTAATCCAGGGGTGTCCAATCATGTGCCATGGAGGGCCAAGACCCTGCAGGCTTTACCTCCAACCAGTGTCTTCAACAGCAGATTCCACTGAATTTCTTCCCACTGATTGATGATCAGTGAAAACACCTGCTGAAGAGACTGGGTAGAAGAGAAACACTGCAAGGTCTTGGCCCTCCACGGCACATGATTGGACACCCCTGTCCTAATCCATTACACATTGACACCCCAAAGACAAAGCTGACTGCAGGGACACACAAGAAAAGTGTGGATTGGACATTGCTCTGTTGCACTAATGGTTATCATTGTTCAGCAGCTTAATAAAAGCTGAAACAAATGATAGTTACCTCCGCCAAGGAGGTAATGTTTTTACCGGCGTTTGTCTGTCTGTCTGTCTGTCTGTTACCAACATAACTGAAAAAGTTATGAACGGATTTTGATGAAATTTTCAAGAAAGGTGTGTAATGGCACGGGGAACAGATGATTAAATTTTGGTGATGACCTGAGAGTGCATACCTCCACCAAGGGCTTTGTTTGTATTTGTGCAGCAGGATTGCACAAAAACTACTGGATGGATTTGGATGAAATTTTCACCAGAGGTGGTTCTTGGGCTAAAGAGGAACCCATTATATTTTGCTGATGATCTGAGAATGCATACCTCAGTCAAGGCTCTTGTCTTCTCACAGTGTGTTAGCAACAATACTCCAAAACTGATGGACAGACTTTGATGCAATTTTCACCACAAGTGGCTATAGGCCTACACACAAACCCATTACATTTTGGAGGTGATCCATGACAAACGGAAGGAGCCTTGGTGGAGGTATGCGCTCTATGAGTGCTTTTCTAGTTTAAAATGATTTGTTTTTACATTTTGGCAGTCTGTATCTTCTTCCTGATGGGAGAAGTTTGTATTAAAAAAATAAAGGGTGTATAGAGGGTATTCATTGGAACAGAATTCTTGGTAGTTGCAGGACAGTTACCATAGTTACCCAGCACTGAGTGGCAAACACATGTGGGAGCTTTAGTTTGTATGCAGCAAAACATGAAATCACACAAAATATTTAGTCACAGTAGAACACAGATTTCCCTTTTTAACTTTATATGTCAATATCACATTGTTTACTTGACTGTAATGATGTGTAAGAGCACACAAGTGAAGAACTTGTTCTGAGCCTTTGAATATTTATTTAGCTATTTTTTGTCAATTAATACAAGATAGAATGATAAGATTAGGTCTCTACACTGCAAACAGGTACTCTATGTACTGCTGTGACTGAATACTGTGTGTATTTTTTGTTTTACTGCATACGCCCTAATGCTGCCACACATTTTTACCACTCAGTGTTTTGTAACTGTCATGAGTTCTGTTTGGTGACATCATACGCATACCCTCTATCGAGTCTACTGAGATTTTTGTAGCTAGTTTTATTACTGCCTGGTTATACAAATATATAAACAACTGTGGATTATTGAGCAAGGTATGGTGACCACAATTTACAAAAAAAAGAGCCATAAAATCCCTGGTTGCATTGACAGTGTTGCAACGCTAGCTATGCTAATGGCCACAATACCCGTGTCATTCTGTGAAAAAAATAACAGAATAGGCCAGAATGATGCGAGATATATTATCAACTGTGAATTAATGAATGTACTCGAACCTGTGGGAGATTTCCTTATTTTAACAACTAATATTTACACTGTGTTCCCGTTATTGTGTTTCTAGACATATCATGTTTCTTCCTTAGACACTGAGACTCTACCCTGTCAGGGTCAGCCCCGGAAAACAGCTAGGCTCCGTACTCTCACAAAACGTTCTCATAACATATTATCTTTGTTTGTTTGGAGGTATAAAATCTGTCCGTACCATTTTGAATGTGAAAATTTCTGCAGAACTGCTGCATGAAATTTTCCTCTTGAGCAAGCATAAATAATACAGAAAGGCATCTTTGACTCCACACCTCATTCCTTCACCAGATTCACAAGGGACATTTATTAATATGAAGAGAACCCACGACAAACCACAGATATCTAATAGTGTGACTACAATTTACAAAGAAGAGCGCTAAAAACCATGGCCGGGCCACTAGCTAAGCTAGCTGCACTGTAGCTATGTGAGCTCTGAGGCTCAGTGGGAAACTTCCTGTTCTCCTCTGAGGAGAGGGTGTACCAGACCATCCAGGTGGCAGGTCTATATCAGGTCTGTTAAGTAATGATGTGATGACCTCACAGAAGAGAACAGCCAGTCTGAACGAGGCATTTCAGTCAGAGTTGTAGTCCTAGATTCTGTGCAACTGACCATGAACAAAATCCTAAAAAATAAAGCATTTTAATAAAATTTAAATTGCACCTCATGAAGAATATTCAGTCCTCATTTATTCACTTCTGTTTATAGGTTTTCCATTAACTAAAATATAACTCATTTAAAGAAAAGTAATATTCAATCAGACTGAACAGATGCTACCTTGTTTGAAATGATTGCATGGCAGAGTTTCTTCTGGTCCAATTACTCTGAAAGTAATTTACACTAACAATGTTCATGAAGCATCAGAGATTCCATAATGGCCTCATAAGTTGTATTCATTAGAGCTTGTTCTCTCTTTTTTTCTCACTATAGTCAGCTGCAGCAGCGCCACATAAAAATGACTCTGTAGGAAACAGACAACGTGACAGCCAACCTTCATGTGTAGGTGACAGAATACAAGAGAAAAGCATTGCTGTGCCACAGAGGCTTGAGTCACTTTCTTTTCTTTTAGTTTTGTATTGCTGCATTTGATTTGGTTTTATTATTTAACACAAATTTTGTTTATTATGATTGTTCTGTGTAATAATTTTGTAGTTGGTGGCTTTTGTTGTCCGGCAATGTAGAGGCAGAGCCGCTTCTGGCTATGAAGCAGAGTATGCAAATGCAATGAGCAGCTACAAGTTCTGAAAAAAATATTTAGCGTGCATGCCAGGAGAAAAAAAAAGACTCAAATTCATATGACACGTCGCAAATTTATGAAAAATCATTAGAGCCCATGCAGCGGTATGAGACATAAACACGATATGCTATGCTAAGCTAACAGAGCTAACAAACAACAGCAGATGGCATGATTATAAAAAATGTGAAACAGGAACTGTATATACAAAAAACAAACTGCATTGCACTGTTTACAATAAGTACAATGGTAAGTGAAAGTGGATAAATTGATGAGAAAGCACTAAGTAGTGCAGCTACAAGTTCACCCTCAAGAATTATGAAAAAATAGCTAGCATGCATGCCAGAAGAAAAAGAAAGACTCAAATTCATGTGACACATCACAAATTTATGATGAGAAAAGTCCTGAAATTTCCAAGAAAAGCTACACAATTAAGGCCAAAAGTTCATTTGCAAGGAAAAAGTTGTGTATTTATCATATGAATATAAAAAGTAACCCTGCAAGAAAAACTGCAGATTTATGAAATAAAATAGCAAATGTATATGAACTAGTTCCAGATTTGTAAGAAAAGGCACATTCCTCAAAAAAGCAGTGATACTAAACGGTGGATAAACGGTGTACTTACAAAGTGTTATGGATTTTTTTCATTTCTGTCCATTCTTTCAGTCTCCTGTAGTCATAAATTAAATTACACCCAACACTTTTCCCATGAGACAGTGAGGATATGCCTTGAACACTGCTGACTCAGCATTCTCAAAACAATGCTTATCTGTGTGGTCTATTGTATTAAAACTGTCTGCTCTCTTCTAAGACTCTGAATCTTCTCGTGGCACTCACCTGCGTGCAGGACCTGAGATTTTCCCTTCTTGGCCAAGATGTAAATAAATACCCAGAAAAGGCATCTTTGACTCTGCACTTTATTCACCAAATCAACAAAGGACATTTATTAATATAAAGAAAATCCACGACAAAAGACTGTACAGAATATTTGCATGTTTAATCGGGATGCACCGATATATTGGCTGAGTACTGGCATCGGCCGATAGTCACAATCGGTGCCTCCCTCATATTTAATTTAATAATAAAGAAGTATAAAGAGTATTTTTTTCAGTGTACTTCTCCCCAGGCTGACAAGGCTTTAATAATTTTTTTTTTAAATTATATATTGTAAATCTGGACTTTTTTAAACCACTTCAACATGTAATTGCTCTTAAGTAAAAAAAAAGTTTAAAAAAAGTAAATATTTCCAAAATGATCTCAGTGATAAACGGTTTGCCATCAGTGCTGACCCCTCGATTTGATTCTGGAAGGCTTAAAGTGACCCTGTATGCAAACATGCATAATTAACAACATCCTTCATATTAAGCTCAGTGTAATCTAGATCAATCCGGGCCTGTGCCAACTGGAGCAGATTGGTGGTGGTGGTGTTGGGGGGGGGGGGGGGGGTGCGTGTTCTTTTGCTTTATGGCCAACTGTGCATGTGCAATATTTCATGATCCCTCCGTGTCTCCAAAGAGTCGGCCCACACAGTAGAAATCAATCGTCCAGCACGATGGAGTTTTGGATGATTTTTTAATGGCGTCTCGGGGGTGATGGAGATGGAGTCCGACGGCGGCGGGGTTTTTGTAGCTGTTGCTTTGTTACAGCCTTTATTGGACCATAAAGCCACCGCCGTGATCTCTCTGCATTTCTGCTCACAGGCAAACAGACATGCCCGCCGGAGAAATTCGACTGTGGGGGGTCCACCAACAAGTGTGTGTCGTTGTCATGGCGATGCGATGGGGAGAAGGACTGCGAGAATGGGGCGGACGAGGAGGACTGCGCCTCCGGTGAGTTTGTTGGGGCCAAACGCCAGTTTGTACCCCAAAAGGTACAAGTTCAGCATCAAAGGGTTTTTTGGGGGGAAAGAATTAAAACTACCTTCAACTGTTTTTTGTTCTCATAAATTTCTTACTTTTTCATGCAAGTTTGTTACTTTTTTCTTTGATTTGCTACTTTTTTCCCCATAAATTTGTGATTTTTTAATTGAAAGTCTCTTCTTGTGCATTTTTGACTTTTTTTCTTATAAATTTAAAACTTTTTTCTCATAAATTTGTGAGTTTTTTGCTTAAATCTGCGACTTTCTTCCCATAAATTTGGTTCTTTTTCTTGGGAATTTGCAATTTTTTTCTTAAATTTTTGACTGTTTTCTTGTAAATTTGAAACTTTTTTCTCATAAATTTGGGACTTTTTCTCTTAAATTTGTGACTTTCTTCCCATAAATTTTTTTTTCTTATAAATTTGTCATTTTCGTTGTATTGCAGCTTTTCTCTCATAAATTTGCTATTTTTTTCTTGTAAAATTATGGGTTTTTCTCTTGAAAATTTGCCACTTTTTTCATATTATCCTTGGAAAATTGGAACCTTTTCACTTGTGTAAATTTGTGATTTTTTTTCTTGTAAAATCACTGTTTTTGTCTTAGAAATTCAAAGTGTTTTTCCTCATAAATTTGCATTTCTTTTGTTACTTTTTTCCCATAATCTGTTTTGTAGCATTGCAGTGTTTTTCTTGTAATTTTTTAAAACTTTTTTCTTGAAAAATTGCAAGTCTCTTCTTCTACATTTGTGACTTTTTTCTTATAAATCTGCACTTTTTCTTAAATTTTTAAATTTTCTTCTCATAAATTTGGTACTTTTTCATGTAAATTTGTCTTTCCTGAAGCTGCAGCTTTTTTTTTTTTCATAAATTTGCTATTTTTCCTTGGAAAACTGGTATTTTTTTTCTGGTAAAATTGCAGTTTTGTTTCCTTATGAATTCAAATTCATATGGATGTTGGTTAAAGTTTTATTTTTTAAAGTTTATTTTTCGTAATATTTTTGTTTGGAGGGGAGAGGCTTTTTTGTCTTCATTTTAAAGAGTTGCAACACTTCCCCAGTCCAAAAATAATGCCCCCTAAACAGAATCCCCCCCCCCAAACCCAGAATCAGCCTTTCTTCTGAAGCTGTAATGAAATGAATATGGGTGCCTGAAGAGGACAGTTTAATCCAAACTCGACTTGACAGGGCTCAGAATCAGAAGAACTGAGAGTCCTTCCTCTTTGTGTTTCTTCCATTTTCCTCCTTGTTTCATCTCAGTTATCATCCAGAGGCTGCCGACATTAAAGCACAGTAGGGAACACTCTGTGTGATTGCATGGATCTGAAGTGCGTTCTAAATTAAATCAGC
This sequence comes from Pholidichthys leucotaenia, assembly GCA_020510985.1. Classification (NCBI taxonomy): domain Eukaryota; kingdom Metazoa; phylum Chordata; class Actinopteri; order Cichliformes; family Pholidichthyidae; genus Pholidichthys; species Pholidichthys leucotaenia. The sequence goes on along the minus strand of CM035846.1, from coordinate 45,385,121 downwards.
TGCTCTTCACATCAGTGCCCCTTCGATGTTGGAATGATCTTGGGCGTGATGTTTTAGAGCTTCCTGATGATCTTCAGAATTCCTTTTTCTCATTAATTTTGCTGCACTGTGATTTTTAGCCATCTCAGACAAAAGACGGGCAGTGGAAATGAAGTGTGGGGATGCCTTTCATCGTGGCACGAAGAACTGGGAGATGCAGAGGTTCCAGAGGGTCCGTTTCCCCTGTCATCAATGAATTGATTCATCCACTTTCACTTATCATTGTACTTATTAGAAATAGTGTATTGACGGTTTGTTTTTTTTATGCCCATACCACCTCAACTGGCTCCTTTCAGTGTGGAGGAGCAGCGGTTCTACTCTGAGCCTCTCCTGGATGACTGAGCTCCTCACCCTATCTCTGAGGGTGAGTCCAACAATCCTACGGAGAAAGCTCATTTCAGCTGCTTGTATCTGGGATCTTATTCTTTTGGTCATTACCCAAAGCTCATGAACATAGGTGAGGGTAGGAACGTAGATTGACCAGTAAATCGACAGCTTTGCCTTAGAGCTCTGCTCCCCCTTCCCTCTTCTTATTTTCTACATTTTCATGTAGAAAACATATAGAACAAAAATTTTTAAAACGATACAGAGGGTTGGCAGTATTTACAATAAAAAATATTATGTAACAATATGCACAGATAATTCATGAGTCCTGAATTTTATTATTTTTTTTTAGTACAGAAAGCTGAAAATGTATACAATAAAAATAATACAACGCAATCTACCTTATTCCTGGGGGTGCCGCTGTAGGAACGATTATGGGCGGGAACTTCCGGTTTTGGCTGAGGTAGTGTTAAATCAGTCAGCAAGATTGGAGTAGCAGGGGCATTTAAAATAGCGTTTTTAAAAGTTTTTCAAATTCATTTTAATGTATAGTCCACATACCTGTTTTGCACTCAAGTGGCAGCTAATTTCAGCACTTGTAGTTTTTGTATTTTTTGAATGTTCTGGCAGAGTTCTGGTACTTGTTGCTGGTGTTCGTGGTTGTGCCATAGACTGTATAAGTGGAGGCTTCTCACCGGCAATGTGTAGATGATGCACTGAATATGAAAACGGACTGTTCATGTGATCGGTGGTACAGACACAGGACAGACACAAGAACACACCAGGTATGTTTTCACTTGTGTGAATGTCACAGATCTGACGCTTATGTGTTATATATGTCACCAGAATGAAGGCTGTATGAAGTAAAATAATACATAAAAAATAGTAACAGTTTGCTTCCTAAGGCTTAATGATTTAAGAAAGATATCAAACAGTTTTGGGTTTTTTTTGCATTCATTGCAATGCCTTGGAATGATATGGACTTCAGCATGCATTAATTTTTAAATTATCACAAAATATAGGTCAATAAAATTCTGAACAATTGTCAGAAAATGTCTGTGTGTGTTAAGTTAAATAACAAGCATTCATGGCATGACAGCAGCATGAGCATTTTAATTTGGGGGTACAACAAACAGCTGCAGCTGTCTGTATTTACCCCGACATTAAAACAGCCAAGGTGTTGTGGTTCTTTGTGGCTCTGACTAGACTCTACGTCTGCTCTGAGGTAAATTTGATTATGTCCAACATCTTTTAACAAAATGCAGCCGACTTTATTGTGGTGGAGACATTGATATATTGCAGAGCTTTTATTTGTTTACAGCATTAGCAGCTTAGCAGTGGCGCTAACAAACAGAGCTACTGTCTGCAAGGCCACATTTTAAGGTCATTTTCCTATCCCTAGATAGTCGTGGGAAGTGGTCTGATTATATTACTGTTTTTGAGGTGCATTTCTGATGCCGAAGTCATTGTTTTTCAACAAGGAAAAGTGTTCCGTTTCAGTGACAACCATACGTTCTAAACTAGTGCCAGAAGTTGGTACCATGATTCACGCAAGGCATCATGGAGCCTAGGAATAAGGTGGATAAAAATGTGAGAGAATTCACGTCTTTAATTAGAGAAAATATATAATTTAAAAACTGATAGGAACTTGAACATTTATACAAAAAATGAAATTCCATAAAATATAAAAAGTGGAAACAGATAAATTCACAAATTTTGAATTGTAGTAAACGTGTAGAACAAAATTTTTAAAAAATGATGCAGAAAGTTGAAAATATTTACAATAAAAATTTTAAAAAATCATCAAAAATATAAAAATGTGGAAACAGAGAATTCACACGTCTTGAGTTAGAGGAAATATATGCAAAATTTAAAAACTAATAGAAAATATGTACAAAATAATTTAAATTCTATAAAAACATAAAAAAAGTGGAAACAGATTTCACAAATTTTGAATTGTAGAAAACAAAACAATAAGATTTTGTTTTTTTAGTACAGAGCACTTAAAACATACAATAAAAATAAAACAAAACTATAAAACTGTGAAAACAGATAAATTCACAAATCTTGAATTCTAAAAGAAGTGTAGAACAAAAATTTTAAAAAATGATACAGAAAGTTGAAAATATTTACAATAAAATTAAAATAATTCAACAAAAATGTAAAAATGCGGAAGCAGAGAATTCACAAGTTTGGAATTGGAGAAAATATATGTAAAGTCAAAGAACTTAATAGAGAAACTTGAAAATGTATTTTTAAAAGAAGTGGAAACGGATCATTTCACAAATTTTGAATTATAGAAAAAATGTAAAACAAAAATTGAAAAATGATACAGAAAGTTGAAAATATTTATGATAAAAATAAAAAAATTTCAACAAAAATATAAAAATGTGGAAATATGGATAATTCACAAGTTCTGAAATATATAAAACAACAATAAAATTTCTTTTTTTTGGTACAGAAAGCTAAAAATACAATAAAAAAATAAAACAAAACTATAAAACTGTGGAAACAGATAATTCACAACTCATGAATCACAGAAAATATATAAAACGAAGATTTAAGATAAGATAAGCCTTTATTAGTCCCACAATGGGGAAATTCCAGGGTTGCAACAGCACAGGGATAGCAACACTCAGAGCAACAATCAGAAGACAAGAAAAAACAAGAGCAGCGAGTATACATATGTACATATAAATATATAAATATACGAACACACAGTGCGGAGCATTGTAGCTAGATGGAATAAATATATAAATATACTAGAAAAGCACTCGGAGAGCGCAGACCTCCACCAAGCGCCACAGTTCCCCCCCATACAGTGTTTGTGTGTATGTTTTCAGATTCCTTGACCATGAAAACATATGACTAGCAATTGGATTCACAATGATAAGATTAGTGGTTCAGTAGTTATTGATGAAAATCGCATTTTCCGTAATGGCGGTTTTCTTCTGGACGGTGATCCGGATCACCACCAAAATGTAATCATCTGTAGGATACCCCATTTCTGACAGTCTCTGAAAATTTCATGAAAATCCGTCCATAACTTTTTGAGTTATCTTGCTAACAAACCAACGCCGATGAAAACATAACCTCCTTGGCGGAGGTAATAAACACACACAATGCGGAGCATTGTAGCTAGATGGAGTGAACAGCATAACCGTCTACTTAGTTATCCTACATGGTATGATTATGTACCCATACATATTGTCACCCTCCGTAGCGACCGGTATTTTCCTAGTTGTATACTGGAGGGGACCATTGTGCAAGTCTATTGCATCTTTTGCATTCAATACTATTAGGTTGTCACGGTTTTTTGCTATCTCTGCGAGCAGCCCTGGTTAGGTTATACAGTCTGACAGCCGTAGGTAGGAAGGACTTGCAAAACCTCTCGGTTGCGCACCTATTTCAAAAATAATATAGAAAGTTGTAAATATGAGATACAATATATTATATTGTAAATATAAGTATGTAAATACGAGATCGCGGATACAAGCGGCTGAAATGAGCTTTCTCCGTAGGATTGCTGGACTCACCCTCAGAGATAGGGTGAGGAGCTCAGTCATCCGGGAGAGGCTCAGAGTAGAACCGCTGCTCCTCCACATTGAAAGGAGTCAGTTGAGGTGGTATGGGCATCTGATTAGGATGCCTCCTGGACGCCTCCCACTTGAGGTGTTTCAGGCACGTCCCACTGGGAGGAGACCCCGGGGCAGACCCAGGACTCGGTGGAGAGACTATGTCTCCCAGCTAGTCTGGGAACGCCTTGGTATCCCCTCTGAAGAGCTGGAGCAGGTGGCTGGGGAGAGGGAAGTCTGGGCTTCTCTGCTTGAACTGCTGCCTCCGCGACCCGGACCTCCGGAAAAGCGGTAGAAGATGGATGGATGGATGGATGTAAATATGTAAAAACCATAAAAATGTGTAAACAGATAAATTCACAAATCTTGAATTCTAGAAGAAGTGTAGAGCAAAAATTAAAAAAAATGATACAGAAAATTGAAAATATTTACAATAAAATTTAAAAAATTCAACAAAAATGTAAAAATGTGGAAGCAGAGAATTCACAAGTTTGGAATTGGAGAAAATAAATGTAAAATCAAAGAACTTAATTCAGAAACTTGAAAATGTTTTTTAGAAAAGTGGAAATGGATCATTTCACAAATTTTGAATTATAGAAAAATTGTAGAACAAAAAATTGAAAAATGATACAGAAAGTTGAAAATATTTATGATAAAAATAAAAAAATTTCAACAAAAATATAAAAATGTGGAAATATGGATAATTCACAAGTTCTGAAATATATAAAACAATAAAATTTATTTTTTGGTACAGAAAGCTAAAAATACATACAATAAAAATAAAACACAACTATAAAAATGTGGAAGCAGACAATTCACAACTCATGAATTGTAGAAAATATATATAAAAAAAATTTTTAAAATGATATAGAAAATTGAAAATGTATCTATTTTTTTTTCAAAAAGTTGTTAAAAATGTGGAAACAGATAATGTTATAAATTTACTGGTGCCACAGGAGGAAAAAAATCAAGACACCCAAAAAATCTCTGAATGTGGGATTCTGACCAGTAAAGAAAGTGTGGCAAACATGCTAGCAGAAGGGCTTCAGCTGTTGAGCTGGATTCATGCTGCACTTCTGCTGTCTGCGTACGTGCAACCGGAAACCTTGTGTGACGAAATTTACATTGTCGGCTCCAGTCCGCTAGTGTCCGCAGGGCTCTAGTGTGGACGATCAGGTGCAGCCCAGATTTTATGACCGCGCGGCCTGCCCACGACCTGAATGCGTTGACAGCGCATGCGCAAGTCTGAACATCCCATTCACAAGGTGGCGCTACCAATACAGCGTACAAAGACAGAGTAGACAAGGAAGACAACAAGGACACGGAAGACGAGAATAAACATACATGAATCCTTTTGCAGCAGCAGCAGCAGCAGCAGCTTGAGCGGAGAAGAGCACTGGAAAACGGTAATTCCTCCTTTTCCTTGAAACGACACAATTGTTGTTGCTACAAAAAAAATGTGTGTCGCTCTTGTGTTTACAGCAGGTGAACAAACAAAAGACAGGACAGCAGCAGAGCCACCAGGAGTTCTGTTAACAATAACTGTAAAATATTCCACCGCAGAACCACATTTGGACAAACAGCTTTCTCTATAAAGGGCAGTCATATCTGGAACACAATGCCAAATGTAATTAAAATAATAACGGACTTTAAAACATTCACTAAAAAGGTTAAAAACTGGCTGAAAAATAAACAAGAATGTACTCATGTATGAATTGATTGTCTGCAAGGTGAGAGTGAATGAAGGGAAGGAATGAATGTGTTTGTTTATAGTGAGTGATGAAGGGAGGGAGGCCTGAAATAGGCAAATGTGAGTCAGGTTGTTATATTTGTGTATTTATAATATTTATAATATTTATAATATTTATAATTGTGTATTTATAATCTTTTTTGCATTGATGTATGTGGTTATTGTGTTGTTGTTTTTTTCTCTTTACTTGATTCTCTTTTCTAAAGCCCATCCAGGGACAAGAGTTGCAAATTAGCTAATAGCTATACACTCTATGTGCAACACATCAGATTGATTGTCATTGATTAATTGTCTATGTTTATTGCACTGTCCCTGTCAAATAAACTAATCTATCTAAACTGGCGTGTTAGCGCATTTGCGCTACCCATAGGGCTGGGGTGAAACTATAAATAACAGCTGTGCACATGCATCAACCGCTTGGCCTGGTCGATGGAAAAAAGTGAGCATGTACAATGCCGCGTGCGCGCCGGGCTCATCCAAAGCGCATGCGGACCAAAGTGGACCAGAAGGGACATACAGCATGAATAAGGCTTTAGCATGATAGCAGCAAGAAGTGTTAGCATGTAGCATGATTACATCCACAGTGGCCGTAGTGAGTAGGTTTATTGAAGGATATTTTTTAGTGTCACTTGAGTAAATTTATGAAGAAAAGCCTGTAGTTTTTCCTCAGTGTTTTAAGTGGAATACACGCAGTATTTACAGTAAATAGCATGTGGCTCATGCTATAAAACAGCTGAAATCACTGTGTGTAGGAGGCGTTAAGCTTTGAATCTGGAGTCTTTAGTGTTTTCACCACAGGGCCCCTCACAACCATCAGAAACGACATCACCTCACCCAGCCAATCAGGCAGCTCAATCATATGGCCACATCTCCCCCCCCCCCCCACATACACTCCCACCCCCACCCCCCCAGTCCCCCTGCAGGGACTCTCCTTGCCCTACTTCTGAGAAGCCGTGAAGAATTGGCTTCTTCTCCTCTCCCTCGCCTCCTCACGTCAAGAAGTGATGGAGGCAACAGAGCTGTGGGGGGGTTTGTTTAGACTTTGAAGATGTCATGTGGTAGAAACTGCACACGAGGGGGGCAGAAAAAAAAATCTGCTTTATTATCCTGTATTAATGATGTTCCTCAGTTTTGCATCTGCTCCTCAGTTTTATTTCTGTGCATGTGGGTGTTGAATTTGTGTCTTAACTGAGCCTTCCGCATTTGTCTGTTGAAATTTGGAGACAGCTTCAGTTTTATTTACAGAGGAAACAAGATTTGCTTGAAATTAAATCAGATAAGCCATCCCAGGGTCTGCAACCTGTGGCTCCAGAGCAACATGGGGCTGTTTTGTTGATAACCAGTGGCTCCCTGTGACTTTAAAAAGAAATAGAAGAAGAAATGAAAAAGTCTGCAAAATTTCCTAGCAAAGCATGGCAATTTTTTTTTTAAATTCTCAAATTTACAAAGGTCTAAACTTTACACAGTTTTACAGATTTAAAAGGAAAAAGTTGCAGCTTTATAAGAAAGAATGAGCAAATTTATAAGAAAAACTTACAAGTTTAAGACAAAAAATACATGTATGCAAAGGAAAAAGTTGCATTTTTTTCAGATTTAAAGAAAAACTGTATTCTTGAGAGGAAAAAACTATCACTAGTGTTTGTCCAGTTAATTCTTACAGCTCAGCTGTTTTACCTTCCTTTTCAAGGTGTCATACAAGATGGGGCTGAAAAGTTCATAGCCGTCAAATTTGACCAAATGTGGTTTATTTTTCAACCGCAGGGATCCAAGCGCTGCAACACCGATGGAAGAAGTGTGTGGACCGAAGGGGAGACTATGTTGAAAAATAAATCACATTTGGTCAAATTTGATTACAATGAACTTTTCAGCCCCCCCCCCCCCCTCCCCCACACACACACACATTAGATTTTGCATTTTTTTAAAAATAGACCACTCAGATCTTCAGCAGCGGCTGAGTGCTGTCAGCCACAGCGGTGAGCTGACTCTCTATGGCTGTCTTTCTATTGATTCTTAGACTCCTTTTTATGTCTCAGAAAAACTGAGAGGCATGCAGTAATCAGTTAGTGCGTCTCTCTCTCTCTCTCTCTCTCTCTCTCTCTCTCTCTCTCTCTCTCTCTCTCTCTCTCTCTCTCTCTCTCTCTCTCTATGTGTGTGTGTGTGTGTGTGTGTGTGTGTGTGTCCGTCTGTCCGTCCGCCTCTGTGTTTCAGCTTGCCCGGTCAAAATGAAGTGGAACTAAAGGCTTATATCATTGTATCGCCATATTTTCTCTACTTTTAATTTGCCAGAATTGTGAGATAAGGTTTTGTTTTCAAAATAAACACAAATTTAACTCACCATTTCTGTCAATGCAGCCGTGACAGAAGGTATTGTAATAACTATGCTGGGCCACTAGAGATGGCAGTGCAACTTCCTTTTTTTACAGCACATGATGGACCACTTCTGTGACATCACTAGGTTGGTTAGTAAGCTTAGTGCTCAGAGGTCTGCATTAGCTGCTGTGGAGAGTTTTTACAAACACCAGGTTAATTCAATTCAATTCAATTCAATTCAACTTTATTTATATAGCGCCATTTCACAACAACAGTCATCTCATAGCACTATCAACTGTAGGGAGGACCCCCACAGTTGCAGAAAGACCCCAGCAATCAGGCGATCCCCTGTGAGCAAGCACTTGGCGACGGTGGAGAGGAAAAACTCCCTTTTAACAGGAAGAAACATCCAGCAGAACCAGGCTCAGGGAGGGCCAGTCATCTGCTGCGACTGGCTGGGGGGTGAGGGGACAGAGAAGAAGAAAAGAACAGACATGTAGAGAGCAAGCAGCACGATGGGGACTCAATCTATGGGAGAGAACAAACAAATGTTAATGACCAGCAAAAAAAAAATATTTCATAGAGAGTGAGGAAAGGAGTGAGGCCCAGTGCATTACTGGAGGTCCCCCGGCTGACTAAACCTATTAGCAGCATAACTAAGGGAGGGTTCAGAAACACATGATCCCTCCCTAATTGTAGGCTATATCAAAAAGGTAGGTTTTAGCCCTATTCTTAAAAACAGAGATCGAGTCTGACTCCCGAATCCAGATTGGCAGCTGATTCCACAGGAGAGGAGCTTGATAACTGAAGGCTCTGCCTCCCATTGTACTTTTGGAGATTCTAGGTATTACAAGTAAACCTGCATTTTCCACCCTATGCAGGACATACTGGATGCACTGAGGAGCTCATTTAGCAGCAGACTACATCATCCCAGGTGCACAACCGAGAGGTTTCGTAGGTCCTTCCTACCAACGGCTGTCAGACTGTACAACCTAAGCAGGGCTGCTCGCAGAGATAGCAAAAAGACGTAACAAACTAATAGTTTTTTGAATGCAAAAGATGCAATAGACTTACACAATGGTCCTCTCTGGCATACAACTAGGAACATACCGGTCGCTATGGAGGGTGAGAATATGTATGGGCACATAATCATACCATGTACGATAACTAAATAGACGGTTATGCTGTTTCATCCCACCTAGCAACAATGCTCTGCACTGTGTGTGTTTATATATTTACATATTTATTCCATCTAGCTACAATGCTCTGCACTGGGTGTGTTTATATTTATATATCTATATATTTATTCCATCTAGCTACAATGCTCAGCACTGGGTGTGTTTATATTTATATATCTATATATTTATTCCATCTAGCTACAATGCTCTGCACTGTGTTTTTATATATCTACATATTATTCCATCTAGCTACATTGCTTCGCACTGTGTGTGTTTATATACTTGCATATTTATTCCACCTAGCTGCAATGCTCCGTACTGTGGGTGTTTATATATTTACATATTTATTCCATCTAGCTACAATGCTCTGCACTGTGTGTTCATATATTCATATATTTATTCCATCCAGCTACAATGCTCTGCACTGTGTGTCTGTGTGTGTGTGTGTGTGTATATATATATATTTTATAGTAATATGTACATATGTATATTAGCTGCTCTTGCTTGCTTGTTTTTTTTCTTGCCTTCTGATTGTTGCTCTGAGTGTTGCTATCCCTGTGCTGTTGCAATCCTGGAATTTCCCCTTTGTGGGACTAATAAAGGCTTATCTTATCTTATCTTATCTTATTTTGGGAGCCTAGTGCTCTGTTAGGATGATAAGGTAGTATCAGATCTTTTAAATAAAAAGGAGCCTGATTGTTTAGAGCTTTGTAAGTAAGAAGAAGGATTTTAAACTTAATTCTAAACTCTATGGGAAGCCAATGAAGGGAGGCCAGAACCTGAGAGATATGATCTCTCTTTCTAGTACCTGTTAAAACTCTTGCTGCAGCATTTTGGATCAGCTGAAGACTTTTTAAAGATGTTTTAGGACAGCCTGATAATAAAGAATTACAATAATCTAATCTCGAGCTAACAAAAGCGTGGATCAGCTTCTCAGCATCACTCTGAGACAAGATGCTCCTAATCTTGGCAATATTACGCAAATGATAGAAGGCAGTCTTAGAAACAAATTTAATATGTGAATTGAAGGACAAATCCTGATCAAAAATAACTCCAAGGTTCCTCACAGAGCTATTAAGAGAAAGAGTAACTGCATCCAAACTGAAAGTTTGATTTGGAAAGGAATTTCTAAGGTTTTTTGGACCAACAAGAATGACTTCAGTCTTATCTGAATTTAATAGCAGGAAATTACAAGTCATCCAAACTTTGATTTCCTTAAGACAGGCTTCTAACTTGGCTAATTGATTAGTATCATCTGGCTTCATTGACAGGTATAATTGTGTGTCATCTGCATAACAGTGAAAATGTATACAGTGCTTTCTAATAATGTTGCCTAACGGAAGCATATATAAACTAAAAAGAGTAGGGCCAAGCACAGATCCCTGTGGAACTCCATGACTAAGCTTTGAGCTGAGAGAAAACTCATCATTTACATGAACAAACTGGAACCTATCAGATAAATAAGATCTAAACCACTGCAACGAAGTTCCATTAAGTCCAACATAGTGTTCTAATCTATCAAGTAGAATATTATGATCAATAGTATCAAAAGCTGCACTAAGATCTAAAAGGACAAGTACAGAAAGTAGTCCATTATCAGATGCAATGAGGAGGTCGTTAGTGACCTTTGCTAAGGCTGTTTCAGTGCTATGATGGATTCTAAACCCAGATTGAAACTCCTCAAATAAACCATTTCCCTGCAGGTGGTCAAATAATTGCATAGCAACAACTCTTTCTAAGATTTTTGAAATGAAAGGGAGATTAGAGATTGGTCTATAGTTAGCTAAAGCTCCTGGATCTAGCGTTGGCTTTTTGAGTAAGGGTTTAATTACAGCCGTTTTAAAAGCCTGCGGTACATGGCCTAAAGTTAATGAAGAATTAATTATATGAAGAATAAAGCTACCAATAAGTGGGAAGACTTCTTTAAATAACCTGGTAGGAATAGGGTCTAAAAGACAAGTTGAAGGTTTGGATGAGGAAACTATTTTGTCTAACTCACAAAGGTCGATTGGAGTAAACTCATCAAGACAGACATCAATAGAAGGAGTTGTAGTAGTTACAGTATTTAAGTTAACTGTGGGAAGAATCTGATTGATTTTATCTCTGATGGTTGAAATTTTATTATTGAAAAAGTTCATAAAGTCCTGACTAGTAAGCTCTAAGGGGATGCTAGGATTGACAGAGTCCTGACTCTTTGTCGACCTGGCTACAGTACTGAAAAGAAACCTGGGATTATTCTTGTTCTCTTCTATTAATGCAGAGTAATAACTCGTTCTAGCTTTTCTAAGAGATTTTTTATAAATTAAAAGATGATTTCTCCAAGCTAAATAGATTTCATCTAAATTAGTAGAGCGCCATTTTCTTTCTAATTGACGAGTCTTCTGTTTTAAGCTACGAGTTTCTGTCTTGAACCTAGGAGTTAAAAATCTCTGATTAGACTTTTTCTTTTTTAAGGGGGCCACCAAGTCTAGAGCCTGATGCAGAGAAGCTGAAACACTATCCACCATGTTATCAATTACAGAAGGAGCAAGCTGTCTATAGCTTATTTCCGTTGTGTTGACACATGGCATAGAGGAAACAATCTGCATAAATTTGGAAACAGCATCATCTGAGAGGCATCTACTGTGATAATATTTTTCTTTAGGAGCCAAATAGTCAGGAATAGTAAAATCAAAGGTTAACAGACAATGGTCTGACAGTACAGGGTTATGAGGAGACACTACAAGATTTTCTATTTCTATGCCATATGTCAGAACAAGGTCCAATGTATGGTGGAGGTAATGAGTAGAATTTCCTACTTTCTGAGAAAACCCAATCGAGTCTAATATTGAATTAAAAGCCACATTAAGGCAGTCACTATCTACATCCACATGTATATTAAAGTCCCCTACTATAATTATTCTATCAGATTTCAGCACTAAATCAGCTAAGAAATCAGGAAATTCGGATAAAAATTCTGAATAGGTTGATGGGGGGCGATAAACTATGGCAAATAAAATTGGGTTTAACCTGGAATTGCTAAAGTGCCCAACACTGAGGACCAGGCCCTCAAAGGAATTATAACATGTTTTTTGCTTTACATTAACTAGTAATTTGGAATGGTAAATTGATGCTACTCCTCCTCCACGACCAGAACTTCTGGGATTTTGACAGTTTAAATAACCAGAGGGAGTTGATTCATTTAAACCAACATAATCCTCTTGTCCTAACCAAGTCTCTGTAAGGGAAATTAAATCAATCTGATGATCAATTAACAGATCATGGACTAACAGAGACTTGGGAGTTAGAGACCTAATATTTAATAAACCACATTTAATTTTTAAATTATGAGGAGGAACAGAGGCCAAATCATTCAATTTAGAGGCTTTATGTTTAATTTGAGTTTTACCAATATTTTGCTTTATCACTTTGGGATGCTTATACATTATATTTTTATTCACTTTGGAGGGAGCAGACAACGATTCTCTGAAGGGGAAGACAGGGGCTAAGCTGAGGGGTGGCGGATGAAGAGGAGCTGCAGAGAGGCGTGTAAGACTGCGACTCTGCTTCCTGGTCCCAACTCTGAGTAGTCAGGGTTTTGGAAATTTGGATAAAAAAGATGCCAGATTGTTAGATAAATGAGAAGCACCATCCAAAGTGGGATGAATGCTGTCTCGTCTCATAAGACCAGGTTTTCCCCAAAAAGAGCTCCAATTGTCAATGTAGCCCACGTCATTTTTAGGACACCACACAGACAGCCAGCGGTTCAAGGATGACGAGCGACTAAACATGTCATCACTGGTCAGATTGGGGAGGGGCCCAGAGAATACTACAGTAGCAGACATCGTTTTGGCAAAGTCACACACCGATTCTATATTAAGTTTCGTGACTTCCGACTGCCGGAGACGGATGTCATTAATGCCGGCGTGAATAACAATTGTGGAATATTTACAGTTACTTTTAGCCAGCATTTTCAAATTTGACTCGATGTCGCCTGCTCTGGCCCCAGGAATGCATGTGACTATGGCCGATGGAGTCTCTAGGTTCACGTTTCTGACTACAGAGTCACCAATGATCAGAGTTTTTTCCTCAGCGGGTGTGTCGCTGAGCGGGGAAAAACGATTAGAAACGTGAACAGGTTGGTGGTGAACCGGGGCTTTGCGACTAGGCTTCCTTCTCACCGTCACCCACCCAGTCTCCTCGCTGCAGAGGAGAGCCGGGGAACCGGTGACAGGGGGACCTAAGCTAGCTAGCTCCGCTGCAGCTAATGGGCGTCCGTCGAGATTAACTGGCGCAGACGGTGTTTCAATGCAGCGGAGCCGGGATTCCAAATCAGACAACCTCGCCTCGAGCGCCTCAAAAAGACAACATTTATTACATTTACCGTTATCACTAAAAGAGGCAGAGGTGTAGCTAAACATCTGACAGAGAGAGCACACCAGAGGAGGAGAGGAAAGAGAGGTAGTAGCCATAGCTAGTGGCTCGAGAGCTGGAGAGCAAACCACACAGGCAGACAGCAAAACAGGAAGTGACGATACGTTACCACAAGGAAGTGACGGTTGATTATTAGACCAAAACTAAAAACAGATGTAAGGGCGGTCATTATTATATTACCCCGACTGTAGTGGCATATTTTACATGGTCAAAACGAGAAGCGATCGCCTGCTTTATTTTATGACATCTTCAACAGCTGACTGATGTCTGTATTGAAATGACGGAGCTGCCGTTAGCTGCGATGCTAATGTGTGCAGCTCTGTTGCTTGGCAGTGTCACATTAAGTACCATCATGTCGGAAAGGATTGTGGGAGCAAGTTGGCTGCACAATATATGAACTTTGTATTTTTTAAAAGTTGTCAAAAATTTACCCATTCCAAATACCACAGCGTGGGCTCTGATGACCCTGTGCGTCACACTGAAACATCTTACTCCCAGTTGTGATCAGGTTTATTTTATTATTAACCGATATTCACAGTGTGTCATAGCTGATGTTGTTGGCACCCCTAGCCTAGCCTAGCCATTGTGTTTTATCCGTAATTTATCAATTCCAAATAACAACTGAAACATGTCGAAAGGTGCGTTCAGACCAAAAGTTAAGCTGTTTTTTTTGTTTTTTAAGGACAGTGCAAGTTGATGAACATTGATATCAATCAATGTAAACTTGCCAGATTGTATCCAGTGGCTAATTTCCATCTGTTGTCTGTGGGTTACAAGCAAGTTTTTTGTGCTGCAGGGATATATATAAAGTTAATGTATACATGCGGAAAACACGCAAATTCACGCATTTGTGTTCGAGGGATAATGCTAGCTAGTATTCAGCCTTGAGATTCTGCCATCACCAGAATAAAAGTATCAACACTGGAGAGTAAACTAGTTTGAGAATGAGACTGACACTTACATGCAGACAGATGGACCGGGAGCTCTGAAGTTGAATTGTTTATCAACCCACATGCTCCCACTACAGATGTGCTAACGAGAGCTAGCAGCCTGCTAGCAATGTAAACAACCATCATCCAGGTGACGTTTTGGAGGAGGCTGTGACAAATTTCCAGGTGAGAGCCCCGCTGGATAATGTTGTAAACTTAAACATGACTGCGTTTTTGGGATTTCCACAGCAGGCAGAAAGCAGCTGCAGAAGTTATGAATGCAACTTGGCCCTTCTGCAACTCGCTCAGATGCGAATTCACGTCTGTTTGCATGTTTACATTAAGTTAGCATGAAATTGCACCACGTGAAAAATTTGCGTTTGGTCTGAGCGCACCTTTTGTCTTGTGGTTATGTGGCTTCTTTTATTAACTTGTGCACGCATCCATCGGATCTTGCTGTTAGCGTTACTATTGGCTTTCCCTCCTACGGCAGTTGATTGTGGGTGCCATGGGAGGTTCCGCAAGTAGCGAGCTAGTTTGTTCTTCTGGGGCCTCCGCCAGCTACCATTTCGAGCCCATGGGGCTTTCAAGGTTCCTTTCTGGTATCTGATGTACACAGGCCCCTGGAGGTTGACGATTTCTGCTGCGCTATCAAATAATACTTCCGTAGCACCAATCGACAGCAGAGTCTGTCGATTTATTTATGCTACTTTGTCAAAAACTGCTACTGTTGCTTATCAATAGAATTTTTGTGCATCTCCTAAAGAAAAAACTCAGAACAAGCTGCGCTGCATATTTATTTACATTACATATGAGCTCATATACTATCAGATCTTGGGCAGCGTGTTTTGATTGTGACATTTTTTTAAGGTAGCACATTTTTATATACTCGTGTTTTCTGTCAACTAATGCTCCCACTAGATATATAAGCAATTTTGCACCTCCCGACACTTCAGGGGCACCATCAGAGCATGGGAAGCATGCTTTGATAATCTATTCACATATTCTGAAAATGGCTATGGATCGGGGATCAAAGAATAATTTCATAATTGCACCTACTGTACAGGCACTTTCTAAAGTTTGACTAAATATAGCTTACCTTAAAATTACGACTTCTGAAAGGCTGCTTAATTTTACCTGAGCATTGCATCATTGAAATATATCTGCATGTATACAAGTCAGAAGGTGCTAAGAAAAGATATTTCCTCCTGCAAGATAGCATGAAATGATGGGCGTGGCACCACTGCGATGCCAGGCCACCCGAGAGTTTGAGCCAGTCATAAGATGGGGGCAAGACTCTGTGCCACAGCAGGCCCACTTTTGGAGGTCCTTCTGATTGGCGCCCATTCCACTTCGTTCGTTGGAGGCCATAAAGGAACCACATGAGACTCATCGGTCAGGACAGAAGACGCTTGATTGGAAGAAGGGAACAGAAAAGTGCGGGGAGCCGGCCCACTGCTGACACAGTTGTGGTTAAGCCTTTTTTTTAATTATTTGTTTATTTGTCAGGGACAGTGCAATAAACATAGACAAAAACAAAATCTGATATGTTGCACAGAGAGTGTATACCATTAAGCTAATTTGCAACTCTTGTCCCTGGATGGGCTTTAGAGAAAAGAAACAGATAAAAAGAGAGAGAGATGAGGAAAAAACAAAATGAAAACAGTATAAACAAAATCCACATACATCAATGCAAACAAAATTATAAATACACAATATAAAAACCTGATTCACATTTGCCTGTTACAGTAGTAGTACCCTCCCTACCTCAGTCACTCACTATAATCAAACACACTCATTCCTTCCCTTCTTCACTCACCCTGCAGACAATCATTTCATACATTTAAAATCCGTTATTATTTTGATTTCATTTGGCATTGTGTTCCAGATATGACTGCCCTTTATAGAGAAAGCTGTTTGTCCAAATGTGGTTCTGCGGTGGGATATTTTACAGTTATTGTTAACAGAACTCCTGGTGGCTCTGCTGCTGTCCTATCTTTGGAAGAATCCAACAAGTGGCTCTGGCGCTGATTTATGGAAACATTTGAAAATTAATTTCAGAGAACAGAGGTCAATGAAACTCAGTAAATTATATATTTTTTTAGAATATAACAATGATGCCACCTAATGGGCTTTTTATCCAAGATTTTTAGAGTTTGATTATATAATGAACCTACTGTATATGTTTTATTGTAGAAGGAGCTGCTTGAGCCCAGACTGTCAGACAATATGATATATGAGAAAAAACCATAGAATGCATATACAGTACGGCTGCTTGGTGTGGTATGTAATGTCTAATTAATTTAAAGCAGTTCAGATTTTTTTTTACTGTTTTAGAAATCTTCTTTATGTAAAGATTAAACTTGAGTTGAGAATCTAGTACAATGCCAAGGTATTTGAATTCTGTAACTGAACTAATGTCTTGATCATGTATATTAACTTTAAACTGTTCCTTGTTCATGCTACGCTTCTGCTCTGGTGCACTGAAATGCATGTCCGTTTTGGACGAGGCCGGTGCGCATGCGGTGGTGTATAGACTTCATTATTCCATCTACTAGGCCAAGCATTACCGTCATTTGTAGTTTCACCCCAGCCCTATGGGTAGTGCAAATGCTCTAACATGCCAGTTTGTTCACCAGCTATATGAAAGTGAAGAAACGCAAGAGTGATGTACATTTTTTGTGGCAACAACTATGGCGTTGTTTCGAGGAAGAGAAGGCATTACCGTTTTTCAATGCTCATCTCTGCTGAAGCTGCTGCTGCTGCAAAATGATTGATGTATGTCTATTCTCATCTTCCTCTTAATCTTCTTTGTCTACTTTGAATGTCGGTAGCGCCACCTCTTGAATGGGAGGTTCAATCTTGTGCATGCATTGTCAATGCACCCAGGCAATGTGGTCACAAAATTTGGGCCGTATACGGTCAGATGTGGAGGGGCTCCGTGGAGCTTATCGGACTGGAAACAATGGCGTAATTTTCATCATACAAGCCTTGCGGTTGAGTGGACATGGAGAGTGGAGGTGCAGCATGAACCCAGCTTTAGTTGTTAGCATGGACTCTGCTAACAGCAAGGCAGAGGCTGTGATAGCCGGTGTTAGGAGGTGTGGCCAAGCTACGTCTTTATTTTGGTTGGAGAGCAGACCTCGTTACGGCAGTTGTTTATTGTTACACATTTTCCATTCATTCTGTCCCTGTAGTTTCACACGCAGTACTTTTCCCATCTGATAAGATGAGACATTGAAGATCCAGCACAACCTTGAACACTGTAACAGAACATGTAGATGCCAACTGATTACTGTGTTCTCAAAACAATGCTTATCTGTTTGGTCTATTGTATTAAAAGTCTCCACTCTGTTCTGAGATTTTGAATCTTCTCATGACACTTGCCTGCATGTGGGACACGACATTTTCCTTTCTTGGCTGAGATGTAAATAAATACCCAGAAAAGGCATCTTTGACTCTGGGCTCTATTCATTCACCAGATTAACAAGGGAGATTTGTTAATTAAGGAGAAAATCCACAACAATCTCTAGTGCAACAGCTAATGGTGGATAAAATCCTATTTGTTAAAATTGTCTCTTTCTATAGTACAGGTTGCTGATCTCTGATGTACGCAAACACTTACTAACCCACTGCTCCTCCAAGTGGAACCACCTCGCCCATCAGCCTGTAAATGGTTCCTGGACTCACACGCTCACACCAGTTTAAGCCGTAGTGATTCTATCGACTTCAGATCTAACACCCTCTCAGCTTAGACGGCTTTTCGTCGTTCTGTTATTTGAGAAGGTGTCCAGCCTGGACTAATCCTCTTCTCCATCTAATGTCAATATCGATGTGTCAGTCTGAAGCTTTTCAGCCGTGACACGAGGACGGGCAGCAGGCTGTAGACACTCAGGTCAGGGGGTCAGCACCTTCTCCCAACAGAAAAACATCCTTTTCAGTATTTGTGTAAAAAATGCCTTACAACAGCTGTTTTTAGAAGAAACTCATCTCTCAGTGTTAGTAAAGTGAGAAGTTTTTCCTCTTAAATCTGCAGCTTTTCTTTAATAAATATGTGAATCTCTAGTAATTTTCTTATGAAGAAATACATTTACAACTTCTTTCTTAACACCTTAATTTATTTGTTCTTTTAAATTTGTCGTTTTCTCGTGAATTTCCAACTTTTGTTATAAAGTTGCAGCTTTTTTTCCTCTTGAATGAATGATTGATTTTTATTTGAACATGTTGCATCAGTACAAGAATCAATTTAAATAGATAAATAATGAAAAAAATAAATGAAAAGAAATTCATAATGAAATGAAATTCTTAAATTAGTGAAAGTTTGCAGTGCTTTCTGTCTGTGGAGCGCAAGTTGTTTTTTTTTTTGGCATAAGAGCTACATGCAGCTCTAATGCCTCAGGTTTTAGACCGCTGATCCAGCCAAAGGCCAAAATCTCTCTCCCCTCTTTGCATCACCACCTGAGAGAAGTTGATTCTAGCATGACACTGAGCAAGATTGTGCTAAAGTGAAACTCAAGCTACTTCATTTGCTCAAACCTGATATAAAAGCCCCTGTTTTGCACTTTCTCCACGTGCTGACACAGCTGCAAGAGGTGTTAATGAAATATCTGTGACACGATTTGGACAAAACACCTCAGAGTTCAATTACTGCAGCATCATTTTACACATGGGGAAGGATCTCTTCTCACAAGGGCCGTTTCATGGCATATTGCTTTAAATGCAAACGAGCCCCAGATCACCCCACCCTCCCTCTTTCATCCTTAATCTGAAATTTTTGCTTTTACATTGACACCATGTTTGATGCTAATGTTATCTTTAAGTTTGGTTGATGGACTGTGTAAAATACAGATAAATATTAGCTCAATGTTTGAGTTTAAATTCCCAAATAAAGCATTGTCAGCGACAGGGGTGTGGTTTGAGTGGTTGGTAGCATATGACCACTCCCTGGGGTGTAATACGCACAGAGCCAACCCTGAATGAGGGTATGGCTAGCTCTGCTAACAGCATCGTAAGAAGGTGTCCAGTCCGAAGTGTAATAAACTATAATAAGATAATAATATATGGTCAAGGGTTGGTATAGGGTCTGGATGAGAAAACAGGTGTCTAGTGTTAATGGATAGAATGTAGAGAAAATAGATATAAATAGAAGTCTAGCAGCTAGTTTGACCTCAAAGTCCACTCGACCAGCTAACAGTAGCAGCCAAATCTACTTGGCTGTCATGTCCAAAATGTAACAAAATAAGTCAAAATGGCGCAAGATGGAAAATCAAATGTGAATTAATGAATAAGATGGTCTGTTATGGTGACCAGAATTTACAAAGAAGAGCCATAAAATCCCTGGTCTTCATGTCAATAAGCTAGCCATGGTAACTGTTCTGGTACTCATGTTATGCCAGGAAAAGTTACAGAATAAGCCAGAATGGCATGAGATACAGTCATGTGACAAAATTTGGTCACAACTTTAAATATTCAGTTCTTTATTAAGAAATGTTCACATATCTACTTCTAACCTTGTTTTTGTTTTCATTTTTAAAAGTTTATTTTAGCCATTTTAAGTGGAAATGAATGTGGGGGTGGCCTAAAAATGATGGTGGTGGCCTAATTTATTCCTTACTATTTGTTTAGAGTTACATTTTACAGAAAACTTATAAAAAAGACTTTAACTCATTTTTAATTGTTTTGTTGTATTACATGAGTCTCCCATTATTTTTAGCATTGATATTAAATATCCGTATGTCTAAATATGTAAAAAAAAAAAAAAAACCACACAGGCTTATACAGGATGTCCTATTTTTTTCACTTGACTGTATATTTTCAACTGTGGAATTTTAAATAAGCTGAGATCGTGGATGTCTAGTAGGGTGACTAGAACTAATTGCAAATGGACCACTAGCTAGCTCACTAGCTAAGCTAACTGCACTGTAGCTGTGTGAGCTTTGAGGCTCAGTGGGAAACAAATTAAAATGAGATGTTTCAGGAAGAAGCATGTGCAGGAGCTAGAACCATGAATTGTCGTGGTTTTTCTTTATATTAATAAATATCCCTTGTTGATCTGGTGAATAAATAAAGTGCAGAGTCAAAGATGCCTTTTCTGGTTTTTTAGTTACATCTTGGCCAAGAAGGGAAAATGTCACACAGCACCACATGCAGGCAGTCTCAACAGAAAATGTTCAAAGTCTCAGGACAGTGCAGAGTGTTTTAATACAGTAGACCAAACACATGAGCTTTGTCTTGAGAACGCTTAATGAGCAATCTCTCAGATCTGCATCTAACTAGGCTGTTTGACTTTGGAGACCATGAAATGTCACAGAAATCCTACATACATGTAACCCACTAAAATAAAGGGAAACCCCCAAAAGCATAACGGGTCTCTAATGAGGACCAGATCACTGCATATCAGTTCTGATGATATGGAGCGTTGATTCTTCAGCGTTAACGTTTCTGCTCTGTGAACTTATGAATCATATACACGTTCAGTTCAGAATCTCCTGTGATGTTCTCACAGCTCAGGGAGGAGTGTGCAGATGTTTACTTAACACAACAGCGTGTTGATCAATAATACATCGTTGTTGGGCTTTTATGCGTGTTGATACCATGGTTGAGTTTCCAGTGGAAAATCAAGATGATAATTTTCCATTTTCTTTGCACTGTTGTATCTCATTAACACTGTGCTACACCCACTTATGCTGCTGCTCACTTAAAACAAACACAGAGTTCAGTCTGGAGCTTTGAGGCAGACGACTGGAGCCCTCTTTGTGAGACAGACATCAAATACAGCCCGACTACAACCAAAGAATCCTGTAAAACAAAAGAAATTGTTTTTTTTAATCAGTTCATTTTTAAAAAATATTATTCTAGTTGCTTGTGTTAGTTAGCAGCATTCGAGTACAGCAGTCAGAACTCACTTGTTTTCTAGCATTGCTAGTCTTGGTGGAAGAACGTAACATTAAATAAACAAACAAGTCATAATCTGATCAGGTTCAGGTGACTTTATCCACCCATAGGTAGATTTGTTTTGCAGTCAGATGACATCCTTGTAAACACATTTTTGCAAAGCACAATTACATGTATAAATTGAATTGTTGAAACTGTGGAACTCTTGTCAGGACATGGACCGGGCCTCATGTCCTCACTCTGAATCATGATTTTGTTCTTTGTTCTCAGGGCATGGGCCTTAGTCCATGTTCTCACTTTGTCTTTGTATTTTGGGGGTTTTGTATTTGTTTATCACTCAAAAATTAGAATATTACATAAAATTCATTATAAAAAATGGATTTTTAATAGAAATGTTGGCCGACTGAAAAGTATGTCCATGTACACACTTAGTACTCGGTCCGGGCTCCTTTTGCATGAATTACTGCATCAGTGCAGTGTATCACGGAGGTGATCAGCCTGTGCTACTGCTGAGGTGTTTTGGAAGCCCAGGTTGCTTTGATAGTGGCCTTTAGTTCATCTGCATTGTTGGGTCTGGTGTCTCTCATCTTCCTCTTGACAATACTCCATAGATTCTCTGTGGGGTTTAGGTCAGGAGTGTTTGGTCATTAAACCAGGTTTTGATACTTTTGGCAGTGTGGGCAGGTGCCAAGTCCTGCTGGAAAATGAAATCAGCTTCTCCATAAAGCTCATCAGCAGAGGGAAGCATGGAGTACTCTAAAATTTCCTGGTAGACAACTGTGCTCACAATCTTTACTTTTACATATTTTGCCAAAAAATGAAAAACACAAATAAAAAAAAAAGTATTTCTGTGTTTTCTCGAAATCACGGCAGGTCAACTTGTTGCTGGTTTTTCCATGAAAAATGTTCAGTTTATTTTTCCCCCCAACAGTAACTTGAAATTGTCATATCCTGAGCGCTTTGTCCGCGCTCGGGTTATTCCTCATCCCTGTCAGCTTTTGACAGCTGGTGTCGTCACACGAGTTTCCCGGGCTCTGATTGGCCAGACGCTCGGGAGCTCTCAGCTGTCAGAACCTGGGCAGCTGTGCCGAGTTTCCAATCATGAGCAGCTGGCTTTAAATGTCAGTGCGAGTGAACTGGACAGCGCGGCTGTCTCGTCAGAAGTCCTATGACTTTCCCCTGTCTCCTTACCACATGCTCCCTGGGTTCCTCGACGTATCCCGCTGCATGTAAGTGATTTATTTGGAACTGTCTTCTCCCTCGCTGACGTTCCTTCCTAACTACGGCAGACGAGAGCTCCTCGTCACTGCCATAACTCTCTTTTGTGAATTTATGTTGTGTTGTGTAACGAAGCCTGCGTGGCAAAGTTATGTTGTACACCTAAGTCCTGTGCTTTATAAATAAAGGAACTGAACTGCAATTTACTGAACTGAGGCGTCTTATGCTGGCTCGTGAGGGCCAGCCGTGACAGTAGACAGCCGCCAGAAGGAGACGCCGTTCTCAGTAAGTTGCGTTCTGGGAACTTTGTCCTTCCTGTCCAGGTACGCGGCGTTGGTAATATGCCATCTCAGCGGAGTCATTCTCGGGGTTCCCACGTCCTGCTGACCAAGGCGCTGGAGGAGGTAGATGAAATCCTCATTATCGCCTCCGACCTCGATGGGTATCCAGACACCTCCCTCGCCCCTCCTCTCCTCGGTTATCAGCCCAATGAACAGTGGTATTTAGACCGGGCTGAGGAGGTGCTTGACCGTCTGCCTTCCCGCTACAACGGTCACCCCGAGGTCGACGCGAGGAGACTCGACATCGCTGCCCAACGCCAGACAATTCTGATGTACGAAGAGGAGGAGGCTGCAAGGTGGAGTGATCTCTGGCTCCAGCTGCCTGAGGCGCTGGAGGAGGTGGATGACTTCATCAGCGCTTCCGCCAGCCTTGACGACTCATCCGAAGCGCACTACTACCTGGACTGCGCTGAGAGAACGCTCGACCGGTTGTCTTCCCGCTACACCGACCACTTGGACGTCCAAGCGAGGAGACAAGAGATCGCCGTCCACCGCGAGGTGCTCCAGGAGATCGAGGAGGAACGAGGCCAAAGGCGGAGTGATCGGAGCTCCCGCTGCCCGCTCTGGAATCCGGATCCTTCCCTCGATCCAGTCCTGGAGTTCGCACCATCCGGGGCCCGTCGTAGACGTCGACACCGTGGCCAGAGACGTTCTCAGCGTGACTCCCCTCCGGAATCCGCTCCGGTTCACTGGGCTGACCCCATTCATCCCACTGCTGTCTCTTCGGCGTCTCACCTGGAGGAGACCCCAGCAGCCTTTCCCCCCGGGCCTGCTTTCCCCGCTGAGCTGTCAGCGCGTCACGCCCGGCCTGACTTGGCTGTTGCCCCCTCCGCTTCGACGCCTTCTCCAGCGGCTGGGAGTTTGAGAAGTTTTGCTCCAGTGGACAGCGCGGCTACACCATCCCGAGTGGCCCCCTCCCCTCCAAGAGAGTTTCCGGCCACCACCCGGTGGGAGGAGGATGGAATGACGTTCCCAACGGCAGGTGCCACCGCTCCTCCGGGAGCCAGGCAAGTTCAAGTTCACTTTTTTCCATCTAATAGTGATTTGTTCTGTCTGACTCCTGGGGGTGAGGCTCGGGGTTTGCAGCCCCCCGAGCCTCAACTCCCTGCTGATATGTTAATTAAACCCGCTGCCTCTGTGTCTCCCCCTGCTGAGCACGCTTCGACCTCTGAGGAGCGTCACCAGACGAGGAGTGAGCCTGCGGCCCTCGGGCAGAAGACCCCAGCCCCGCAGCCATTTTCTGGGCAGAGGAGGTCGGACGATTGGTTGGAGCCTGTGCCGACGACGGAGCGTCCCCGGGACTCCGCAGATCAACAGTCCGATCCAGCGGGCCGAGAGCCCCTCACCTCCACGCCGCATGAACTGCCAGCGTGGACGATGACGTCGGGGGGTCCTCGAGCTGCAAGAGCCCCTCTTCCAGGGGCGGATGACGTCGCGACGGAGTGGGAACCGGACGACTACCTCCTCCCGTTTGAACCCGGAGCATCGAAGTCCTGGATGGCGGCAGAACCCGAGATCAGGGTCACTGGAGGCGAACCTGCTCTTGGTGCCACCTTGGAGGGTCCGGCTCTCGGCATGGGGTCCACCAGGAGTGCTCCGCCGGTTCAAGCGGAGCTTGACGTCATGGAGGTTCCGGCCCAATCGGGGTCCGACGCGGGTGCTGCTCTCACCCGATCGGAGCTTGACGTCATGGAGGTTCCGGCCCAATCGGGGTCCGACGCGGGTGCTGCTCTCGCCCGATCGGAGCTTGACGTCATGGAGGTTCCGGCCCAATCGGGGTCCGACGCGGGTGCTGCTCTCGCCCGATCGGAGCTTGACGTCATGGGGGTTCCGGCCCAATCGGGGTCCGACGCGGGTGCTGCTCTCGCCCGATCGGAGCTTGACGTCATGGGGGTTCCGGCCCAATCGGGGTCCGACGCGGGTGCTGCTCTCGCTCGATCGGAGCTTGACGTCATGGGGGTTCCGGCCCAATCGGGGTCCGACGCGGGTGCCGCTCTCGCTCAATCGGAGCTCGGCACCATGGTCGTTTTGACCCAGGTGGGTTCTGGAGACTGTGTAGCTGACACGCCGCTGAGCGCTTTCCAGGCCATGCCCCGTCCTCGCCGTGGCCCCTTTTTCCCCGCCTTTGAGACTGCGGGGGTAAATTCCGGCTGGCCCGGTTCGCCGACCTTCCCCCAGCCATTCTGTTGGCAGGCCGATACTGCTCGACCACCCGGTGACCGGCTCTTTCCTTTTGGCGTCCGGGTCCGGCCTCCTGACAAGCTGGATGGTTCTTTTGGCGCCCTGGTCCGCCCGCCGGAGACATGGTTTCCCTCGGCCCGGGGTTGGGCTGGGCCGTTAGGGCACGTTCCGCTGCTTTTGCTGGCGGCCTGGATGCTGGGTGGCCTCCTGAGCGGAGTTGTTTTACTCTATTCCCCAATGGGTTTTTTTTTTTCCTCTCCTTCTCTTGCCCCACCACTGACTTGTGACTGTAATACCCCACTGGGGATTGGACTTCATGTTTAAGGTGACTGTTTTCCGTGGATGGACATATGTTCTCTTGCCATGGCTATCATGAGTATTGCATGTTTCTTTAGGGTGTGGTTGTTTATTTCCTATGTTACTCCCTTACTCGGGTCTAGTTCTCTTTTTTTTTTTTTGGCACCTGTGTTGTCTTTTGGTTTTGACGGTTTTCTGTACACATTAACTTGGAGAAGAAGGTATTATCTGTCCTTTTATTTCCTTGATCCTGCCTTGTGGTATTGACTGGTGTTCCTTGTACCCTCATCTTGGCTTTCTTTTTTGTGGTTATGTGAGTGATGTCAATCTAGCGTTGGCTTTTCTTTTTATTCATCTTTGTCCCCGTTTATGTACGGTTTCTACCTTTTTTTTCTCTCTCCCTCCCTTCCCCGATGTTTTTGTCCCCTTGTTGTGAGTTGGCCCTGCTCTCCCTCCACCTGCTTCCCCCTCCACCTTCCCTGGGGTGGGGTGGGGGGGTCTGGATGTTGCGCGCGACCAGGAGTTCGCGTAGAGGGAGGGGCCCTGTCATATCCCGAGCGCTTTGTCCGCGCTCGGGTTATTCCTCATCCCTGTCAGCTTTTGACAGCTGGTGTCGTCACACGAGTTTCCCGGGCTCTGATTGGCCAGACGCTCGGGAGCTCTCAGCTGTCAGAACCTGGGCAGCTGTGCCGAGTTTCCAATCATGAGCAGCTGGCTTTAAATGTCAGTGCGAGTGAACTGGACGGCGCGGCTGTCTCGTCAGAAGTCCTATGACTTTCCCCTGTCTCCTTACCACATGCTCCCTGGGTTCCTCGACGTATCCCGCTGCATGTAAGTGATTTATTTGGAACTGTCTTCTCCCTCGCTGACGTTCCTTCCTAACTACGGCAGACGAGAGCTCCTCGTCACTGCCATAACTCTCTTTTGTGAATTTATGTTGTGTTGTGTAACGAAGCCTGCGTGGCAAAGTTATGTTGTACACCTAAGTCCTGTGCTTTATAAATAAAGGAACTGAACTGCAATTTACTGAACTGAGGCGTCTTATGCTGGCTCGTGAGGGCCAGCCGTGACAGAAATATCCACCCACGGACACAAGAAAGCATTTTAGAAGGTTAAAACTCACAAGCACGCCATGTTTTAGTGACTGGTACTTTTAACCAATCACACAGCTGGGTGTGTGGAATGGTGGAACTGACGATGGACTGAGGCGTCTGTATGAATCTGTCCTCTGTGGGTTAGCCGACGGCGCTGAAACAGCTGGAGAAGTGACTTCAAAGGAGAATTATGAACTCTGCTGTGTGTTTCGCTTCAGAGGCAGGATAAAAGTAGTGAAGCAGTGAGTGAAATGAAGCCGCGGCACTCAGGCTAGATCGAGAACGGAGATTTTCACTTTCACTTTGCTTTGGCTCAGCTGCATACTTAAGCTGGTGGGGATGCAAATTTCCTTCCAAATCATCCTCGGGTGCAGTTACGGTAACTGAGAATTAAAGCATAGATGGAGAGGTGCTGCTGCAGTGTTAGCTTTAAAAATATTCACAACTTTTCAAGAAGAAAGGGAGCAAATTCATGAGGAAAAACGGGCAACTTAGCGAGAAAAAAGCTCACAAATGCGTGTAAAAAAAAAATAAATAAAAAAATCTAAGTCCAAAATTTACAAGAATAGATGTTGAACATTTACAGGTGGGAAAAATATTAATCTAAGGAAAAAATGCACAAATTTACAAGTAAAAGGTCACATCTTTATGATTAAAAGTATATTGTGTAGGAATTTGTTCAATTAACTGCAAATTTACATATAAAAAGAGAAAAAACATAAATTTGTAAGAAAAAGTAACAATTTGCTATTGATTTTGACAGCTTATTAAAAGAATCACAAATTTACATTAAATACAGTCTCAAGATTATGAGAAAAATTTAAAAATTTACAAGAGAAAAAACAAATTTATGAGAGTTACAATTTTAAGGGGAAAAGTAAAAAAATCTAAATGAAAAAAGTCACATTTTTTCATGAAATGTCACATTTGTGTGAAATGAGTTACAAACTTGTATGAAAGTTTTGAAAAAGTGACAAAAAGAGAAAATAACTACAAATTTGAGGGAACATTTACAAGAAGAATGTAGAAACTTTAAATTTAGATGAAATTGTGGCATTTAAGAGACAAAACATTGATTTCCATGTACGGAGTCAAAAAATTGCAATAAACAGTGTCAAATTTCTATTAAAAAAGCTGAAAATTTTTGCAAGAAGAAAATAAATCGAGAAAAACTGCACATTTAAAAACCTACAAGAAAAAAGTCACAAATTTTCAAGAAAATATGTCCAATTTGTCAGTTTTGCCCCTCCAGGGTGGACAGAAGGACTCACGTGCTGGGCGACCATTTAACATAATTTATTGCAGAACACAACACAAACAGCTGTAAGCAGTGGCGTGGAGAGTGGCAGTGACATGACGAGCACGCCATACAGAGGGTAAGGCGTGCAGTGTATAAATAAGGCAGGGGCTGATTAACAAAATGAGGAACAGCTGTGAAGGATTAACAACAAAAGAACCAATAAACAAAGGAGCAGAACAAATGGAGAGTACTGTCACAAAGGGAACACAATATACAAAGCAAGACAGGATCATGGTGATAATAATAATACAAAGGATAAACATAACTAAGAGTGGATCTACTGAAGTGAGGGTGAGGATACTGATAGTGATAATAATAATAATAATAATAATAATAATAATAATAAGTCCAAAAAAGAAGAAAGCTCAGATCATGACAAAGTTTACATGAAACAAGTTGAAAATTCATATGAAAAATGTTCCAAATTTTACAATTGGAAATTATCAGAAAAGCTACAGATGAGAGAAAATTTACAAGAAAAAAAATGGTCAATTTAAGAGGAAAAAAGAAGTCTCAAACCCCTCTTAAATTTACAAGTAATAAAACACAAATTCATGAAAAAGAAAAATATAAAAAAAAGTGTCAAATTTAAAAAAAAAGAAATGCTACAAATCTGAGACAAAAAAGTTGTCATGTATGCTGCGTAGTTGCGCAGCTCACAAATGAGTTAATGCGAGCCCAAAATGCAGGTGAAGTAAACATGTTTATTAACAAAGGAACACGACACAAAAATGTCCAATGAAACGCAGTCTGACACACAAAGTAACGGATGACCGAGCTCAATTGGTTGGAGGAAGCCTATGTCACGCCCCGGGGTAGACACTGGCTGCTGGGGGAGAACAGAAATGTAAACCATGGAGAAAAAGAGGAAGACTTACATAAGGTGTCGGAGCGCAACTGGCTCTGGAAGTAACAACACCTGAGTAGTCCAAACACAGGATAACCAACAAGCTCCAGGACCTCAGCGTTGACCAGTGTAGACATAGACTTGGAAAGAGTTGACTTTGACTAACGCCGCCACGCCGAGTGCTCCCACTGCCACACATAAATACCCCGGATTAATGAACAGCAAGTGGAATCAGGTGCGGCTGCAGCCCTCAGTGCATGAGTGCGTGTCAGCGTATGTGAGTAAGAATGAATGCATGCGTGAGTGCATGTGAGTAAGAAAACAGAAAAAAGGACAAATGACCCTTCTCTCTTATCTTTGTTTTTTCTCTTATCTCTTTGTCTTATATCCTGATTGATGGAGCCTTGAGTACTTTTATCATGTTTATAGTCAGCTTCTTGTGTGCCTGTGTTTGTGTTTATGTTGAATGTAATTGTGGTTTGTAAATATGGATGTCACCTGACTGCAAAACAAATCTACCTACGGGTACAAATAAAGTAACCTGAACCTGAACCTGAAATAGTAATAGGCAACAGGTGAATGCTGGCAGAGGGAGAGGCGTGGCTGTAGACTGGCAGGGAACCCAGGCTCAGAGACTCACAATAACCTGCCAGCTGGGAATAATTAACAACAATCAGGAAACTATAGCCACAATTCATGGAACGGGGCTGAGACATCAACCCCATTCATGACAAAAGTAACAAATTAGTAGCAAGTTCAGGAGAAAGTTTAGGAGAAAAGAAGTCTCAAAAAACCTGTTAAATTTTTAATTAATAAATCCTAAATTCACAAGAAAGAAGTTGCAAATTTACAGGAAAAAGGCTTCAAATTGAAGAGGAAAAAAGTGTAAAATTAATTTGAAAAATCTGTAAATTCATTACAAAAGTCTCAAATTTAACTCTGGCTGATAAGGGTCCCTCCGAGGGGATAACGTTTGCGTTCTGTAGACTGTGTTTGTGTACACAGCAATATTCAGAGTTGTTTTTGAGCCACTGCAGCTACCGTTCAGCAACCGCGTTTTGCGCATATGCAGTAAAAATAATGTACAGTTCACATGCACCTACTGTCGGCGGCAGCCAAGAGCCACCAAATGTTTTAACAGCTGCAATCGAAACACAAAAGAAGAGCTCGGTGGTGGAGTTTTTTTTTTTTTTAACTTTTAGTAATCTGTGGATTACATGTCTTAGATATACAGTCATGTGAAAAAATTAGGTCACCCCATTAAATATTCAGTTCTTCATTAATAAATGTTCACATATCTATGTCTAACGTTGTTTTTGTTTTTATTTGCATTTTTTAAACATTTATTTTAACCATTTTAAGTGGGAGTGAATGTGGGGGTGTCCTAAAAAAGATGGGGGATGTCCTAATTTAGTCCTCACTATTTGTTTAGAATTACTGTACATTTTACAGAAAATTTGAAAAAAGTCTTTAATTCATTTTTAGTTGTTTAGTAGTGATGGACTGGCGATCTGTCCAGGGTGTACCCTGCCTCTCGCTCAAAGATGCTGG
Source organism: Pholidichthys leucotaenia (assembly GCA_020510985.1). Taxonomy (NCBI): domain Eukaryota; kingdom Metazoa; phylum Chordata; class Actinopteri; order Cichliformes; family Pholidichthyidae; genus Pholidichthys; species Pholidichthys leucotaenia. Next base: position 45,354,880 of record CM035846.1, on the reverse strand, counting down.
GATAGGCTCCAGCTCTCCCCCCCGCGACCCGAAAAGGATTAAGCGGAAGATGGATGGATGGATGGATAGATAGTTGTATTACATGAATCTCCCAGTATTTTTAACATTGATATTAAATATCCATGTGTCCAAAAATGTTAAAAAAAACACACAGGCTTATACAGGATGTCCTAATTTTTTTCACATGACTGTATATAATACTCAAAATTCCACTATTTCCGTAATTGTTTTGTTCAAAAGAAATAATAGTAAATTAAATACTATAAAACATAAAAAGGAAAATGCACAAAGCCAGATTACTATAGAAAACTACAGTTTAATTCAATTAACAAAAATGGACAGCTGCTCTGTGACCGGGATCTAGTTTGTGACGTGGTAACACGTTTTTACCACTAGTTGCATACGTGAGCTTTTCCGAGCACAACATGCAGAAACCAGCGCCATATAAACACTGCTATATAAATACTGCTAATTTGCATCTGTAGTCCCCCTGCGGGTCACAAAAACACACAAACAAACAATCATACACAACAATCACACACAAGAAGAACATCTGCAATGAAACTGTACAAAGTGGATATGCTAAAGTGCAAGAGTTAAGATGCTACAAAACATTCAAATGTCACATGAGTGAAATGCTATGTGTACACACACACATGCACCCAAGCACCTCACAGCAACAACAAACAACAGCAGCAAACAAGAGGCGGGGCATATGTGTGTGACGCACGGGCACATATATACATACGTATGTGCATGCCACAGAGCAACCACTAGTTATGGGTGCAGAAAGCCAATTTTTACAATGAGTCTTAAAAGTGTTTCGTGTGGTATGTTCTCTGATTGCAGGTCGTATATTGGTATATCCCCTCATTGATAGCACAGATTGAGCAAATGCGGTGTGTGTGTGTGTGTGTGTGTGCGGCGCGCGCGTGCGTGCGTGTGTGTATGTGTCCACCCCTGTGACCCTGCCCCTGGGAAAAAAGTTCAGGCTCAGGATTTTATTTTTTTTTTTGCTTTAACCCCTGCTTCACACCAAATGTGAACAGATGGCGCAAATACATACAAAATCAATGGAAAGAGACCAGCATGCGCGAATGCGTTCGAGGGATAGCGCTAGCTAGTAATGGCTTGGAGATTCTGCCGTCACCGGAGTAAAAGTACTGTATAAACATTGGAGAGTAAACTAGTTTGACATTTGACACTGACATTCAGCTGGAGACAGATGGACTGGGAGCTCTGCAGCTGAATTGGCGTGTCGGGGATTTAACCTACGGACTCTTGCCACGGACGTACTAACAAGGTTAGCAGGCTAGCAATGTAAACAACCCATCATTCAGGTGAAATTTTGGAGGCAGGGACAATTTTTTTTCAGGTGGGACCCCGTCAGATAATATAAACCTAAACATGACAGCGTTTTGGGGAATTTCCACAGCAGGTTGAACACAGCTGCAGAAGTTATAAAGGCAACTTCGCCTGTCTGCAACTCACTCAGACGGTGAATTCATGTCTATTTGCGTCTTTACATTGAGTTAAAATATAATCACGCCGCGTGAAAAATTTGCCTGTTCATGTCTGGTCTGAACGCACCTTTAGTGAATTGCATGTACAAAGTCTAAGAAAATAGAGAGAAAAAGAAAGCATGTCAAATTCATGTAATAAAGTCACAAATTTTACTTGAAAAAAGTCAAACTTGCAAGAGAGTCAAGTTACAAATTTACAATAAGAAAACTCATATGAAACATGCTCCAGATTTTACAAATCATGAGAAAAGCTACAAATGAGAGAAAATTTACAAGAAAAAAAGTTGTAAATTTAAGAGACAAAAAGTTTCTAAAAACCTTCCTGAATTTACAAGTAATAAAACACAAGTTAATGAAAACAGTTTTTAAATTCACAGGTTCAGTGAATTTAAAAAGTATCAGATTTATGTAAAACTGCACATTTATATACAAAATGGTCTAATTTATGTTAAAAAGTTTGAAATTTAAGAAAAAAACTCGTCTTTGTACACAAACATTAAAAAAAGATAAAAGAAAAAGTGCAAAATTTTCAACAGACGTAAATTTTACAAAAATGTATGAGAAACACTACAAATCAGAGAAAAAAGTTACAAGAAAAAAGTAGCAAATTTAGTAGATAAGAAGTCTCAAAATAAATAAAATTTCAAGTAATAAGTCATAAATTTTCAAGAAAATATTTGCAAATTTACAGGAAAAATGTTTCAAATTGAAGAAGAAATGTCAAAAAAATTGTGAAAAAAGTAGCGAATATATTATAAAAGTCTCAAATTTAACTTTTAGTGATTTGCATGTACAAAGTCTAAAAAATACAACAAAACCTGTCAAATTTATGTGTTAAAGTTGCAAATTTTCCAAGAATAAAGCCAAACTTTCTAGAAATTCAGGTTTCAAATTTAAAAGAGAATCGACGAGTTTATATCAGAATATTTTCATCTTTAGAAGTGAAAAATCCCTTCCCTGTTATAAATATTTACTGGTCAGTTTGTTCTTCTAACTGGGCTGTTTAACTCCATTTTAAAGTTGAAATATGTGTGTTTTTCTCCACAAACTGACAGAACTGGAGCCCACCATGTTAGCTCTGCTGTTCAGTAGAAATTTACAGAGTGCAGCCACTGTGGAGCGGGGAAGAGTAAATCTCAGAGTCGTGCTGCAAATTGAGTCGTCCACACGCTGAATTATGTATTAAGTAGAATCTAAACCCTCACCAGAGAAAACTCACCCACATCAGCATTCCAAAAAACAGCAAAGTCAGTCCTCAACCTTCAGCCATGTTTGTTTATTTCAGACACGTCTGTCCGATGGGATCGACCGAGTCTGGATTTGTCTGTGTTTTTATTGTTGTTCTTTTTAAATTCCAGTCACCACACTAGACGTCAGTGTTCTCATATACGTATCTTGTGTCGTTCTGGCTTATTTTGTTATATTTTCACACTGATAGTCTGTAGAGCAGACATTAGCATTAGCTTGGCTAGGTGGTCAGAGTCAGTCTGTCTTACCTCATCACCTCAGCTCACCTCAGTGAGGACAGGCTGACAGAACAGGCCACTGAAACATTTCTTTATTTTATCAATTAATATTACGCTGCGTTCCTGTTATTATGCTTCTCGACACAGTATGTCATGTTTCTTCCTTAGACACTAAGACTCTGGCCTATCAAGGTCAGTTCCAGGAGACAGCTAGACTCCGTACTCCCACAGAACGTTCTCATAACATATTGTCTTTGTTTGTTTCAAGTATAAAATCTGCCCGCACCCTTTTGACTGAACATTTCTGCTGAACTGCTGCATGAAATCTTCCTCTTGATAATACCCAGAAAAAGCGTCTTTGACTCTGTACCTTATTTATTAACCAGATCAACTTCTTCTTTTGGCTGCTTCCTTTAGGGGATGCCACAGTGGATCATTTGCCTCCATCTCACCTGATCCCTTCATCTTCCTTTGTAACACCAACCCCCTCAATGTCCACCTTCACTACATCCATGAATCTTCTCTGTGGCCTTCCTCTTTTCCTCCTGCCTGGCAGCTCCATCTTCAACATCCTTTGTCCAATATATCCATTATCCCTCCTCTGCATATGTCCAAACCATCTCAGCCTTGCCTCTCTTACTTTCTTTCCAAACTTCTCAACCTGAGCTGTCCCTCTAATATACTTATTTCTAATCCTGTCACTCCTAATGAAAATCTTAGCATCTTCAACTCTGCCACCTCCAGTTCCGCCCCGTCTTTTTTGTCAGTGCCACTGTCTCCAAGCCATACATCATAGCAGGTCTATCGTCTTGTAAACCTTCCCTTTCATTCTAGCTGCTATCCTTCTGTCCCAAATCAGCCCCGACACTCATCTCCATCCACTTCACCCTGCCCGACTGTCTTCTTCACCTCTCTTGTGCATTTTCCATTGCTTTGGATGGTTGGCCCCAGGTATTTAAACTCATCTACTTTCTCTACCTCTACTCCTTCCATCTTCACTGTTGCATCTGCCTCCCTCTCATTCACACTCATGTATTCTGCCTCCCTTCTACTGACTTTCATTCCTCTTCTCTCCAGGGCATATCTTTACCTCTCCAGGTTCTCTTCCTCCTGCTCCCTACTCTCACTACAGATCACATTGTCATCTGCAAACACCATGGTCCACGGAGACTCCTGCCTGACCTTGTCTGTTCATCACCATGGCAAACAAGAATTAAATTTATTAACCAGATCAACAAGGGACATTTATTAATATAAAGAAAATCCATGACAACACCTAGGGTTAGCTTAGCTGTCAGATCATAGCCAGTTTTGAAGGCTGTTATCTACAAATTCTGTCCACCCACACTAGACATCATTATTCATCTACCAACACTTCACTATATACAGTATGTCATTCTTAGACAATGTTTTAGATTTTTTTTACTATAGTTTATTATACACTGACCTGGAACAATGGTGGCTAGCTGCTGTTAGCAGTTTCCCCATTCACTCATTCATGATTAAGCACAGAATTGTTTGCATAGGGCAAGATTGTTTGGGCTCCCTCAAAAAGCTAGAAAGGGTCCTGATTAAATATGGAGTATTTCTTACAGTAAAAGTAACATTCCTGCCAGTTGGTCTTAGTAGATGCTAAACTGGATAAAACATTAATGTGGCTAACATCCTTTGGGGAAAATTTTAGTTCCCTCATCATTTAAAACCCACTGACTTATTCCAGATGGTCAGAAGTCTTGACATGTTGCCGCTGGAATAGAAAGTGTCTCTGCAGAGTAACCAGGGCAGCCTTGTATGTTACTAATAATATTTCCCTCAGTGTAACGATGCACATGTTTATTAAATGCCCTTAAATAGTCAGTGGTGAGTTGGTATAGAGGGGAAATGGAGGCAGTTAGATAACACTTCAGAATCAGATGGAAATTCTTCAACCTATTTTCCCCCCCTGAACTGGATCCATGCCAGTTGTTTACGTACCCGTTGTTTTTCCATCATGTTTCCATAGAGATTATAACGTGCCCCTGCTTTGATTAGCTCGTTGTTTGACCATATGGTGTTATTATGTAGGATGATAAGTAGGCCACCGTCTTGTTTTTACTGGTTAGAGTGTGTTCACCCATCACAGCTTGACACATGGTGCTCATTAGCTCTACCTTCACTAAGTATGTGATGGTGATTGAGCTGATGTGGTTTCATAGCAACCCGGAGATAAGCTTATGCATTTGTGATTGGGATCTGGCTTTAGGAACTTTTTAAATGATTCAAACGGGAGGAAATGTTTGGCCTTGGCAGAGGTTTACTGTTATGGATTTTTAAAAATTATTGTCCGTCCATTCTGTCTCCTGTAATCATAAACAACATAACACCCAGTACTTTTCCCATGAAACAGTGAGGATCCAGCCTTGAAGCCTTGGACACTGCCGACTCAGCCTTCTCAAAACAATGCTTATCTGTTTGGTCTACTCAGTGCCATATAATATGAGAGTTGCGACGCTCCGGTAGACTTCTATAGAAACTGTGAAAGCCAGAAGTCACATGAGTCATGGAGCGGTGAATAGTTCCAAACAGTGGAACTTTCCCCATAGACCACCATTTATTTCATGGAGTGTCTGCTTAATAATCCCGGGTAAGTTAATGAATGGCCATTGTTTTGGTCATTTTACCACTTAAGTTAACATGTAGATTCTGTAGTCTGTGATCTTGCCAGCTTTTTTTCTTGTTTCTGTGCAGTAAAAGCTCATAAGCTTGCAGTTGTTATTAGCATGTGCTAGCACAGCTAGGGAGCTAGGTTAGCCCTTATTTCAACAATATGTTGTACAGTTATTGGGTGAAGGCACAGTTTCTGAGAGATATTAGAGATGGTAGTAGCATTATATGATGGGACATGACATGAAAACCTGTGACAGAGCAGATGTGACTGATTATTTTGTTCATAGCAATTATAATAGCATTAGCAGCATCACAGGACTATGGTGGTGGATTTAAAAGATGGCTCACAAAAATGAAATTGTTCCACTTTTTAATAGAGGAAAACATGAAACCATGAGAGACTGGCATGTTTACCAGCAAACCTACTTTCTCCAAGGAGGAAACGTGGAACAAGGTAGGAAATTACCAAATGCAGCTCTTTACATCCTCCAAAGTCTTCCTCATCAGTGTCAACCCTGATAATGGCAATGTTATTTTTAACATCCATAAATTAGCACTATAAATATTTTAGGATTCTGCTGAAATATTCTATACTTATTTGAACAAACTGTTGTGAGAAACACGATAAGAAGGGTATTCAGGATGAAGACTGGTTTAATTACCTCCGCCAGGCCGCAGGCCAGGAGGTTATGTTTTTGCCGGGGTTTGTCTGTCTGTTTGTCTGTCTGTCTGTTGGTTAGCAAGATAACTCAAAAAGTTTTGGACGGATTTCAATGAAACTTTCAGGCGTTGTTGCAAATGGTACAAGGAAGAACTGATTAAATTTTGGGGATGATCCGGATCACTGTCTGGATACAGGAATTTTTTAAAGGATTCTTTAACATTGTGAAATAGGGCCATTTTCAACATGTGTGCAGGCGCAATGGAGGGCGTTGGTCGTCGTGTCTGACAAACACGAACTCCGCGTTCTTCAAAGTTTTAGGCACAAAAGCACGCGAAAAACAGTGGTGGGCCGGCTCGGCAACGTGCCTGTGTTTGCGCTACGCTGCAAAAGCTGAGACGGGCAGCTGTCCGGCGCGGAATTATTTGGCAGAAATTCCCCGGGCAACCATAGGGGCTGTGCAAAAACAAGCTCTCTGCCGGGGAAGCTTCCAAATCCTCTTTTGCCGCGTAGCGCAACCCCAATAAAACCCACGGCAACCTGTCTACCCAATTTGCATCCGTCAGTGAACCCCTGAGTGCTGCTTTCAGTGATCTATGAAAATGCTCGCATAACCCATTGGCCTGTGGGTTGTACGCGGTTGTGCCATGAATTGCAACGCCCGCAGCCGGGGACTTTGGAGATGGAGGAGATGGACACAACAGCAACACTTGAGTTTCCGCCAAGGAGGTAATGCTTTTACTGGCATTTGTCTGTCTGTCTGTCTGTTACCAACATAACTCAAAAAGTTATGAACGGATTTTGACAAAATTTTCAGGAAAGGTGTGTAATGGCACAGGGAACAGATGATTAGATTTTGGTGATGATCTGAGAGTGTATACCTCCACCAAGGGCTTTGTTTGTATTTGTGCAGCAGGATTACACAAAAACTACTGGATGGATTTGGATGACATTTTCACCAGAGGTGGTTCTTGGCCTACAGAGGAACCCATTACATTTTGGGGATGATCTGGGAATGCATACCTCAGCCAAGGCTCTTCTCACAGTCTGTCAGCCACAAAACTCCAAAACTAATGGACAGACTTCGATGCAATTTTCACCACAAGTGGCGATAGGCCTACACACAAGCCCATTACATTTTGGAGGTGATCCATGACAAACGGAAGGAGCCTTGGCGGAGGTATGCGCTCTATGAGTGCTTTTCTAGTTATTTAATGCAGTTGTAAATAAAGTGGAAACAATTCAGATCAACACAACTTAATTGAATGGAAGTAATGTTAATGATAGGTAGAGCATCCGCCCCACGCCCGGGAGGCAGGGGTTCAAATCCCGGCCGGGTCATACCAAAGACCATATAAAAATGGTACTTTCTGCCTTCTAGCGTGGTGCTCCGCATAATGGAATGGGGAAAGTAAAGTTACACACAGAGCTACCAGAGGACTGACCCCCTGCTGTAGCTTTCACTACTTACAGTAGCTGTGTGGCCTAGGGTCAGAGAAACGGAGATAGGCGCCCCCCCATACACCAACATGGTGTGAAGGGAATTAACTAACTAACTAATGTTAATGATATGTGTTTATTTTAACAGTAAATCAAGAATTGAATGGTAAAACCAATCCAAAAATATTCTGGGAACAACTGGCATATTTATAAATGTAAACTATTCTCTTGTATCAAATAGCTCACCTGAAATAAAAAACCCCCAACTAATTACAACAGAACTATATATTAACATAGACTCTATGTTAATAGTTCTGTTGCAGTTAGTTTGCAGTTAGTTTGTTGCAGTTAGAAAGAAAACAGATATTCTTCCTCCTTGTCAAAGAGGAAGAATATGTTTTCTTTCTTTTCTAATTTCTTCTATTGTAATCCAGCAGTTAATTTTGACTGTTTACTTTTTTATGTATATGCTGTATAATTTGAATTGTATGAGACGATACCTGTAGATATTTTTTCCTTGTGTGAACACATTTAAGAGAAAAATCTAAAATTTTCCAAATAGTTCTCTAATGTATACATAAAAACTAAAGCTGTGCATGAAAAAGTTGCACATTTAATATAAAAAATATTTATTAGAAAAAAAGTTATTTTAAAACATTTAAAAAAAATTTTTTTTCAATATAAAAACCGTCTCAAAAGTAGCAAATTTATGCAAAAATGATTCAATTTCAGGAGGAATAAATAAAAGTAGTAAAATTAAAAGAGAAAAGACACAGATTCATGAGAAAAACCTTCCTATTTGGGCAGGAATCATGAAGTATTAAAGCACAGTGACGTGTTTTTTTTCTCTGCAGCTGATAGAGGGTTGTTGGAGACTGGGGCAGTGACCATCAGGGCTGGTGTAGTTCCACTACTGGGAGCAGTGATATCACAGTAAGGGTTTGTGGGGCAGCTGGAACAGTGGAATGATGAAGGAGCTGTGGTTTGATAATGATTAAAGCTGTCAGAGTAAAATGGAACACAATATTGTGTAGAAATAGTTAAATGACTCTGACACTAAACTAATTCTAAAATTTTTGACCTCTGAAATGACAACATGGACATGTTAGTGTTACAGGACAGATGGGTGTGACATATTCATTGAATTTGGATATTTTGGTTAATTTTTGTGACTCATTCATACCAAAGTTATTTTGAGAACATTACATGTGGTCTGTCATCACATGCAGTGAAGGTTCTGATACACGTCATGACCCTGGTTACATGGTCACAATAAACCGATCACTGGGAATAAACTGATAATGGTTTTGTTGTGTTTACATGCACTGATTTAATGGATTATTGGAGGGTTAACCACTTGAGTTAGTGACCATAGTTACATGGCCACTCGAATAATCAGATAACTTCAGAAATCCAATCATAACTGGTTTATTTGTGTCCATGTAACCATGGTCACTGTTGGACTCTTCCTGGTCTTGTGTTTGGGAGGACAGCATCAGTCCTCAGTCTGGGTTTGTCACTTTTGGTTCTTTGAATTACTCCCTCTTAGAATGGCCCTGCACATTGATTCAGTTTAATTTCCTCATTAATATCACTGTTTTACTTCAACATAAAAAAATCACAATTTATGTGCAGTCATAAATGTTTGAGCTGGGAGGTGGAAATGTTTTGTGGAAATAAAGGTACCGCATAAAGTTTTCTGTTGTTGTACTCTTTCATTAAAGTCATGCTGTTTTTGCTAACTTGTCTCAGCCATGTTTCCTCCTTTCTGTGTCTGCTGGAACCCAAACATCTGGATCATGTTCTCAGCTTGATTTGTGCATTCATAAGCTGCACAGAAAATCATGCTGAGAACCTTATCTGTGAACATTTTACAATTTTATTGTTTTTAGCATCAAAATACAATTTATGAAGTCAAACCCTTCTGACACTGAAGGAAAATATTCATTTTCCACAATTATGTGATGTTACAATATGGATAAATAAAAAATAGAAAAAAAGGCTTGCTTTTATTTGAATCACTGGTGCTGTTATTATCTATTTAAATTCAATCATGTAACCCCAGTCCCACCTGGAAGAGGAGGCAATGGTGTCAACATTCTGCTCACTGGTATTAGCTGATAGTAATTTGTCAGGCAGAAGTTCAGAGTGAATAATGTGAAACTAATACTGTAAGAGCATCTCTTTGCATTTTTATTATTTTTTATTAAAAAAATACTATTTCATGGCATTTGTACTACATTGAATATTTTCACATAACAGACTGTTGCACTTTAACTAAGATAAGATAAGATAAGATAAGCCTTTATTAGTCCCACAATGGGGAAATTCCAGGATTGCAACAGCACAGGGATAGCAACACTCAGAGCAACAATCAGAAGGCAAGAAAAAACAAGCAAGCAAGAGCAGCTAATATACATATGTACATATTACTATAAAATATATATATACACACACACACACACAGACACACAGTGCAGAGCATTGTAGCTGGATGGAATAAATATATGAATATATGAACACACAGTGCAGAGCATTGTAGCTAGATGGAATAAATATGTAAATATATAAACACCCACAGTATGGAGCATTGCAGCTAGGTGGAATAAATATGCAAGTATATAAACACACACAGTGCGGAGCAATGTAGCTAGATGGAATAATATGTAGATATATAAAAACACAGTGCGGAGCATTGTAGCTAGATGGAATAAATATATAGATATATAAATATAAACACACCCAGTGCAGAGCATTGTAGCTAGATGGAATAAATATGTAAATATATAAACACACACAGTGCAGAGCATTGTTGCTAGGTGGGATGAAACAGCATAACCGTCTATTTAGTTATCCTACATGGTATGATTATGTGCCCATACATATTCTCACCCTCCATAGCGACCGGTATGTTCCTAGTTGTATGCCGGAGAGGACCATTGTGTAAGTCTATTGCATCTTTTGCATTCAAAAAAAAAAAAAAAAAAAAACTATTAGTTTGTTACGTCTTTTTGCTATCTCTGCGAGCAGCCCTGCTTAGGTTGTACAGTCTGACAGCCGTTGGTAGGAAGGACCTACGAAACCTCTCGGTTGTGCACCTGGGATGATGTAGTCTGCTGCTAAATGAGCTCCTCAGTGCATCCAGTATGTCCTGCATAGGGTGGAACTCGGACTCCAGCAGAGATGACAGTTTAGCCACCTTCCTTCTCTCTCCTATCTCCTCCATCGGATCAAGGCGCTGCCCCAGGACAGAGCTAGCTTTCTTAATCAGTTTGTTCAGTCTCTTCCTATCGGCTGCAGTAATGCCACTGCCCCAGCAGACCACTCCAAAACATTTTGTTACAAAGGCCTCTTCTTTTATTTAGCATTTTCCACCCTGCTTAGTCACTAGTTTTCAGAGTACAGTGAAATGTTTATGTACTAGTACATCTCAGCAAATAGAATATCATGATTTGCATTTTAATTTCAAAAACTATAATCAAAATTGAATTTAAAAAAGGCCTGAAATATTTCCTTGTGCCTGTAATGAATATAGAACATATGAAAGTTAATTTTTTTTGAATTATAAAAAAAAAATAAATTATTCACAATATTAAAATTTACCGAAAGGCAATAATGTGTTATATTTACATTCACATGCAGAAAATCTTTCCTAACTTGAAAGGTTTAGGAGTAAAATGCACAACCCCTGGTAGCTTAGCTAAATCACATTAAACTGACTGACAGTTTTTTTTTTTACTACACATTTTCAATTCAGATAATTCTGCCTAACCTTGCAAAATAACCCACTGTATTTAAATGCTGATAATTCAGTAATCAGTCCACTGAAGTCATAATATAAGGTAAGGCTGCACAGTTAGGCAGTGATATTAACACTGCAGCTTTCATCAGTGTGAATCAGCAGTTCTCCTTCCCTCCAAAACATACTGAGTCTTTTTAAAGCTGCTCTTTATATCATAATCCATTTAAATCTGTTCATTTTAAGTCTAAACAATGTACCTACCGATAGGTATTCTGAATATTTACCTAATACGGCTAAAAAATGCTGTTAATACCGCAGATTGTCACAGCTGCCATTCACACACCATTATAGAAAGGCTGTTTGGAACTATTTGGATCTCCATGAACCACATGACCAGGCAATGGCAAGATCAAAGAATGTCGCAACTCTCATATTCTACGGAGCTGGGTCTACTATATTTAAACTCTCTACTCTGTTCTGAGACTTTGAATCTTCTCGTGACACTTGCATGTGAGACTTGATATTTTCCCTTCTTGGCCAAGATAGATACCCAGAAAAGGCATCTTTGACTGTTCACTGTATTCATTAACCAGATCAACAAGAACATTTATTAATATAAAGAAAATCCAGGACATTACGCTCTCCAGATACCTCTAGTTCTCTTTTATGGTATTCACTCAGGTATATGGTGTACCTCTCCAAAGATGGAGGTTATGTTTTCATTGTTGGTTGACTTTGTTGATTTTATTTAAATTTGGTACGAAGGTGGAGCTGGGACCACAGAAGAGCCTGTCAGATTTTGGAGTGGATCAGACTCAATGGATGAATGTAGGATCTTTTTTTTCCCCAGGTACTAGAAAGAGAGATCATATCGCTCCTGTTCTGGACTCCTTTCACTGGCTTCCTGTAGAATCTAGAATTAAATTTAAAATCCTAACAAAGCAACATGCTCCAAGATGCAGAATTACTTGTAACACCGAGAATCTTTAAAAGTACAATGGGAGGCAGAGCTTTCAGTTATCAGGCTCCTCTTCCTACATATACTGTATACAAGCAGAAGTGAACTAGATCAGTTTCTCTTAGTATTTTGTCGAAGACTGGATGAGGAAATTCAGGTTATACTTTAAACTTTATTTATTTCTATAGCACCTTTCATACAACAAAGTGCAGCTCAAAGTGCTTTACAGTTAAAAACAATTCCAGATAAAACACAAACAAAACAATAAAAAGACAAAGACAGCCCTCCCCCTGCCCCCACTCTTGTCCAGTACATCCAGCTGACCCCAACCCACCCCAGAGCCCACCTCCTCCCACCCTGTTCACCCCCCCCCCCCCACACACACAAGTAATAATAGGCATAGTTAAAACATGACTGAAGACTGAGCACCAGAGTGAGAAAATGCCATCATAGGGGGACCGTCAGCAACAGGAGCTGGTCTCAGCCCACAGATGCAGAGACACCGCCAGAGGGGCCACCCCGGCCCAGGCAGACAGAGGAGTCCACACCACAAGCAACGGGCTGTGACTGGACTCCCCCATCCACCAAGCCAGGGCCACCACCACAGCAGCATCCCCACCACCGGTGCCAATTACAGCTCCAAGTGCCGAGAGCCCCCCAGTGAGGAAACACTAGAGCTAAAAATAACATAAGATAAAATAAAATACTATACATTGCAATAAGAAGCAGAGTAAGATCATGAATAAAAATAAATAAAATAAAAAGAGAATAAAATGATTAAAGGAATAATAAATATACCCATATATAGTAATGCAAAACTGAATTGAAATAATCTAAAAACATAAAGATATATAACTAAATAAATAAAAAATAGCCAAATAAGTATATAAACATGAATAATAAAATTGGTTAAAAGTTAAACTAAAAAGATGGGTCTTGTGCCTCCTTTTAAAAATATCAATGCTCTCTGCAGCTCTGAGGTCATCTGGCAGGCCACTCCACGTGGGCCAAAAAACTCGAACGATGCCTCACCGTGGGTTTTTGTCCTAACTTTAGGTATCATTAAAAGGCCAGCACCAGAGGACCTCAGGGTCCGTGAGGGACGGTATGGTAAAAGCAGATCAAATAAGAACCAAGACCATTAAGACTTTTCTAAACTAATAGAAGAACTTTAAAATCGATTCTGTAACTCACAGGGAGCCAATGCAGCGATTCTAAAACTGGTGTAATATGCTCTGTCTTTCTGGTCTTCGTCAGCATACGGGCTACTGAATTCTGTAATAGTTGTAAGTTACTGATCATCTTTTTAGGAAGACCAGAAAGGAGAGCATTGCAATAATCAATACGTCTGGAAATAAAAGCTTGCATGTGTCTCTGTGTTTTCTCGAGAGAGAAATGGGCGGACTCTGGCTATATTCTTTAGATGATAAAATCCAATTTTTAAAATATTATTAACATGCGGAATAAAACTAAGCTCAGAGTCAAAAATAACTCCCAGGTTTTTCACTTGTTTTGATGGAATAAGAGACAATGTTTGTAATTTGGGTAAAAGTTTCTCTCTCTGAGTTTCAGGACCAATACCTAGAACTTCAGTTTTGCCCTGGTTTAGCTGTAGGAAATTGTTTGCCATCCAGGACTTAATGTCTAAAATGCAGTTAGAAAGGACATCAGTTGGTGCTGGGCCATCAGGAGAGACAGAAATGTAAAAATGGGTATCATCAGCATAACTGTGGAAACTAATTCCGTGTCTCCTCATTACATTGCCTAGTAGCAGCATGTGCAAATTAAAAAGAATTGGACCTAAAATCGAACCTTGAACACCACAATCCATGTTGTATCTCTTTGATGAAGAGTGTTCATCCAGGGTGACATAAAATTCTCTTCCAGTGAGGATTTAAACCAGCTTAAAACAGTGCCTGAGAGGCCGATCATATTGCACAATCTGTTTTAAAGAATATCATGGTCTACTGTGTCAAATGCTGTGCTTCAATCAAGTAAGACAGGACCGAGAGCATGCTTTTGTGCATGTTGATTCTAAGATCATTTAGAACCTTGATCAGGGCTGTCTCAGTACTGTGATTTGACCGAAAACCAGATTGAAATGTTTCACACAAATCATGAGTTTTCATAAAATTATTTAACAGGTTTTAAAAACTACTTTCTCTAAAATTTTACTTAAAAATGGCAGGTTGGACACTAGTCTGTAATTGTTCAGTACTTCAGTGTCTAAATTATTTCTCTTCAGAACAGGCTTGACAATGGCTGTCTTAACCCCTTGCACTCCGGTCAATTTCCCTAAAAACACCAAAAAAATAACGTGCCCAAAGTAAATCGAAAGCTGTTCTTCAACCCTTTGCAGCATCTTCATGGGGTTGGTCTCATTTAAAAGAAAACACTTTGGTTTTTTTTGGCAAAACAGTCATAATCTCTCTAAGTGCTCCGGCCACTGAGTTACAGTCATCTAAACATAGTGAACTTGAAGAAAATAAATTTGGCCTGGGTGTTTTTTTGGATACAAATGCTTGCAAATAACACACAGCTTCAGATCCGGGCTGGAAAATGCAACAGAAATGTAGAACCAAGTGTTATCCAGCTGAGGTCAAAATTTTGTAGCAGTACCACAAAAAATGAATTTATTACACAGCTTTTTCCTCAGGTAGTTCCCAGGCGTTTTTGAACTGTGCCAAATTGTGCCAAATGGCACAGTTTGGAAAAACGTCTGTAACTTTTGAATGATTCAATATAGAAGCTTCATCTTGGGCTCTAATGAAAGGTGACACTCAGGGCTGTGTGTGTGTGTGTGTGGGGGGGGGGGTGTTGTCACCCTCCCCTCACTACAGAGGACGGACATCGCCAGTTGCGCCGCGGTCCATCATGCAGCGATGACGCACACCTGTAATTTACCGATCGGTCAAAAGTCATTTTGATTACAATTTTCAGGGATAAAGAATAATTTAGCTTATAACACTTACCTCTTCACAGCAGAAGTGGAGCTGGCAAACTTCTTCCTCATTGTCAGACGAATTATTGCGGTTTTGCGCTTCCATGATTGCGGTTTTGGTGAATGATTTTTCAAAACAAATAACAGTAGTAATTAAAAAAAGACTGGTGAACGCGTGTGTGTCACTCAGCTTTCGTCGTTGGCCTCCGTCGGTCTATGATGACCATGGAAGAGAATCCTAAACGTCTACTCTGCTGGAATAAAAACAAAAAAGCACCGCCTGTGGCTGAACAGGCCGATGCGCGAATGGCAGTCCCTGTCACACAGGTCGCACTTGTGGATGGTCTCCGTGCTGCTGGGTCTGTGACGGTTCTTCCTGCGGGTCCTTTTTTTCATCTGCTGCAGCAGTCAGTCTCTCTTCACCCAGCCTTACACAAAACAGCTCGCGAACTTCTGTGCTTCAATTGGCTCGCTGCATTCACAGCGTTGGTAGGCGGGTCCTTCTCGCTAGGTTTTCAGTCATTGGTTCTTCAAGGTTTCAGAAACCCAATTCAAGGCTCTTATTAGTCGAATGAGAGGTCAATCATATCCGATCTGTTCGCGGCTGTGTCTGTAGTGGGAGAACGGAAATGCAGCTTTTTTTTCCATTGCGCTCTTAGGACGCAGCGCCCTCGTGCGTCCTAGAGCGCACGAGAGCGCCCTCTGCGCTGTAGGACGCAGAGACCTGCCCGTCCGCGGTACACTGGAGTGCAAGAGGTTAAAAGCACTAGGAAAAACTCCTGTCTGAAGAGAATAGTTTAAAATGTTAAGAACATCATTAACTAAAAAGCTACAAATGGATTTTAAAAAATAATGTAGGAATTGGATCTAAAAGACAGGTTGCTGGTTTTAACTGGGAGATAACTTTCGGCAGCACCTTAGCATCAACCAGGTCAAAACTGTCCAGTGTTTCCCCACATAAAAACAAAGGTTCAGCTGCATTAAAAGCAATAGGTTGTAATAGATTAATTGCTGACCTTATAGTTTCTAGTTTACTGCTGAAGTGAGCTGCAAATTCCTCACATTTTGAGTCTGTAGACATCCTGCTAGACATGTTAAAAACCAGGTTTACTAACTGATCAGTTATCGAAAAAAGAGTTTTTGGATTATTGTGATTGTTGTTGAGTCTGGAAAAATGTGCCTGTCTTGCTTCTTTTATTGCTTTTTATTGCTTTATTGTAGGTGGTAAGTTGATTTTAAAAAATATGAAGGTTAATTTCTAATTTGTTTTTTCTCAGTTTTCTTTCAGCAGCTCAACATTTCTGTTTTAGTTGTTTAATTTCTTCACTTCTCCAGAATGGGGTTGGATTAGTGGAAAGCTTTTTTGTTTTAAAAGGAGCTACTGTGTTGAGTGCTGTTTCCAATTTTCTGTTAAAACCATCCAAAATGAAATCATAAGACGAGGGTAAAAAGTCTGCAGGAATGTCAGTTAAAAAAAATCAAATTTAGCAGCTACCTCAGTAGTGAGATGGCACCTCCTCACTGTGCGTTCTGGGATAAAATCATCATTCTTTTTAAAGCAATTGATAGTTAAAAAAATATACAAAAATGGTCAGAGATGACTAAATCTAAAATAGAGGTGATGTGTGTTGACAGGCCTGAGGTGATGACTAGGTCCAGAGAGTGACCTTTAAGATGGGTAGGTTGTGAGATATGTTGGGTGAAATTCATACAGTTAAGAACATTTAAAAAATCAGCTGCAAGAGTCTGATTCATTATCAATGTGTAAGTTAAAATCACCTAAAATAATCTGATTGCATTTGCTGTGGATAATGGAGAGAATCTGTGAAAAATCGGAAATAAAAGATGAACAGTATTTGGGAGGCCTGTAAACACACATACAAAATATAGGAGGACTGCTTCTTCTTATTTTAAATTTGACTGGCGGTTGGAAACCAGCTTACAGGTGCATTACTGCCACGTACTTCACTCTACATCATCATTGCTAAGTGTCCAATGTGTCTAGGAAGACTGCTAAAAACAAAGAAGTGGTGTTCAACAGAGGGATAAGAATCAATGATCGTGTCTCTAAATTCATAAATCGCCCTATTCAAGGGCAGGCAGAAGACACCAAATGCCAGCTGTGAGTTTGCAACATTTATTAACTTAAACACAGCAATACACAACACTTACAAATAAGGGAACGGTGAGAGGAGCGCTAGAGGAGAACGGAGCTCACGTCTGGGGGGAAAAGAGAACAGCCTGGACAGACCCAGGCTGAGGTGCTCGGACACGCTGGGGGGAAAGAGACGAAAACCAGACGGAGTCACACCCGAAGAGAAAATGGGGCTTACATCTTGGGAACGGGAAAAAGGAATTATTCCAGGACGGCGCACACCCCTTCACTTCTGCGGGAAAATACATATACTCAGAGTAACAGCTGATCACTCTTAGAAAGGAAACAGTAGGACACGGCAACGGGAAACGTTGCCGTTGTCTTTACATAGGTAAACAGAAAAGTGATCAATGAATAACAGGTGTAGGTACATGAGTGAGGAAATAAACATAACCAGTGACAGCTGTGCAGCCTGCAAAACAGGGTTTGACAGCAGAACGTACACAGCCTACTGTCAAAATAAAAGCCAAGACCAGAAATAATAAAATACAGAGAGTAAAGTAACACAACCCCAAGAGATACAAATAATACAAGATGATACACAAATATATAGACAAGACTACAATGACAAAAATAAGCATACAACACAACTCATAACTAATCACAGACAAATAACAACCCAGAGACAAAATACAGAAGTGCATGAAAACTCCCAAACTAAGATAATCATAGTAAATACAAAATAAAATAAACAGATACAGAAATACAAAAAAGGACATACAACAACTTGGACGCTGAGCACGGCACCCACCCATGCTCAGGAACATGACAGTGCCCCCCCCCCCCCGCAAGGGTGGATATCAGACACCCTGATGTATCATCAAAAAAGAAAAGAGGACCCACCCACAAAGAAGACGCCCCCCCCCCCCACAAGAAAAACAACCCACCCCAGGCGGGAGGAGGAGGAACCCAGGCACGGAGGGACCGAAACAAACCAGAAAAGAAAAAAAAACTCATGGCCCACATCATTGTACAGCAGGTGGCAGTAGAATACCAAAGAAACAGCGTAAAAATTAACACAATTCAGGTGGTCTGCTAAAGTCCAAAGACCACCCGGTCATGAGTTGGAATGTGTCGGGTGGCCTCCCAGAGTCTCTAAGCCACCCAGGCAAAGGACATAATCTGGCGGGTGGCCTCCCAGTATCGCTGAGCCCACATGTTACGTACTCTTTGTGGGCTGAAGAGGACCCCTGAAGAGGACCGCTGGCCAGTAGCAACCTCGGATGGTGATGATAACTGACCTGTGAAGGGACCAAGCAAATGGATGGCTGACCAAGGTGGCTAACCAGCAAGAGGACCAGATGAGGGGGATGACTGCTCAGCAGAGACCTCAGGCAAAGGTGGGGAGCCCACAACGACCTCAGGCGACAGCAGAGGACCCTCCACAACCTCAGGTGACGGCGGGGGACCCTCAACGACCTCGGACAGAGACGGAGGACCCTCAACAACCTTGGACGGAGAGGGAGGACCCTCAACAACCTTGGACGGAGAGGGAGGACCCTCAACAACCTTGGACGGAGAGGGAGGACCCTCAACAACCTTGGACAGAGACGGAGGACCCTCAACGACTTTGAACGGAGATGGAGGATCTTCAATGACCTTGGGCAGAGGACTCACGGCGACCTCAGGCAGAGGTAGAGGACTCACGGTGACCTCAGACGGGGGTAGAGGACCCACGGCAACCTCAGGCGGGGGTAGAGGACCCACGGCAACCTCAGGCGGGGGTAGAGGACCCACGGTAACCTCAGGCGGAGGTAGAGCACCCGTAGTGACCTCGGGCAAAAGCGGAGGACCCATGGTGACCTTGGGCAAAGATGGAGGACCCATGGTGACCTCTGATGGAGATGGAGGACCCACGGTGACCTCTGGCAGAGATGGAGGCTCAGAAAGAGAGGAAACAGACATCGGTTCAGAGTCACCGGCAGCAGTGGAGCCCGGCGAGGAGAACGCAGGTGCAGCTGGCAGCTGCAACTGGTCCTTCCTACCAAGAGCCAAGCAAGATCTCTCTAATATGGTTATAGTGAAAACGAAAAAGAAAACTTGCCTGAGCTTGAGCTCCACTGCTGTCCAGGACTCTGGCGAATTAGGCTGGGACATCTCGACTCTGGACATCTGGCGCTCCAACCCGGCATGGTCACCTCCAATGGGGAAGAAGAAAGAAACGCCGGAACATTACTGGCAGCAGTGGAGCCCAGCGAGGAGAGCTCAGGAGCAGAGGACAGCTGCAGCTGATTCTCCCTGCTACGAACAAGACGGTATTTCTCTGAGGTTAATAATGGAGTGACTGAACAGAGAACTTGCCTTGACTTGAGCTCCACCGCCGTCGAGGACTCCGGCGACTCCGCTGCAATGATACCAGCAGCAGGCATGATGGTGGATGGACCTCCAGGCGTGGCGACCGACACAGGTGGAACTCCTGACATGGTGGCTAAAGCTTGAGGTTGCCTCACCGATGATGCTGGCTCCCGTGCTGCTGAAACCAGGGGAGAAACCTGTCGGCTCAAGTTTCAGGGCACAGGTAGCATTCTCCTCCCATCCGGGATGTGGCTACGGGCCAGGAACGGAATCTTCCTGGGCCATAGGCTCCTCCGTCGTCCGGCGGCTCCATCCCAGGACCGGTGGACACTCAGGGGACACAGGAGGAGACATGGGAGAGGCAGGTGAGGAACCAGTGTCAACAGCAGGCAGTGAGGACTCAGTTAACGTGGACTGCAGATGCTGAGCCTCACCACCAGGAATAAGGCAAGACATTTCATATTTATGTGCAGGAAAACACTTGCCTTGTCTCCTAGGGCGTGTTGGTATCTGCTGCTGAATGGCCTCCAGACGTGGTGACCGATGCTGGTGAATCTCCCGCCGTGGCGGCTGATGCTGGAGGTTGCCTCACCGCTGGCGCAGAGACCTATGCAGCTGAAGTCAGGGGACACCCTTTTGTTGGCTCAGTCTTCAGGGCACAGGGGGCACTCTTCTTCTGTCCAGGGCGTGGCTGCGGGGCTGGAACAGAGTCCTCCAGGACCGTAGGCTCCTCCGTTGTCTGGTGGCTCCATCCCACAACCAGCGGACACTCAGGGGAAACGGGAGGCACACAGACACAGGAGTAGCAGGTGAGGATGAGATATGAACATCTGCAGCAGCTGGTGGTGAGAACTCAGCAGTGCAGCGGCTGCCTGCAGTGGCCTCTCCCAGTGTTAACACAATATCCTTGTTTGAGCCTTTATCTTTGTCTATGTCATCGAGTGACAAGAAGGGGAAATATGTCTATGATCGTCAAGACTCTTTTGAATGCACAATACAAACATTCTGGTTGTGAGAATTTGAAGCATTGGCTGGGCCAGCTGAGCGAGTTGGGACTATTGCGTAGGACAATCTCAGGGTCAGCAGTCTCGCCCCACACACCGGTGAGGAGGAGACGCAAGCGGTGTGAGAGAACAAGGAAGCGGGGTAAACGTGGAGTATTACGTACCAGGATAATGGCTAATCCATATAGGCCAGCAGTTCCTACTATCATACTGGCCAACATGCGATCCCTGGATTGTAAAATGGATTACATCAGACTGTGGAGATCTTCCCAGCGTAGCGTGAGGAACAGCTGTGTGTTGGTTTTTACGGAGACGTGGCTGAGTCATAACATTTTGGACTCTGCAATTCAGCTGGAAGGGTTAACTCTCCACAGAGTGGACAGGACAGCTATGCCGGGTAAGCAAAGAGGCGGGGGGCTGGATGTTTACATTAATAATTAATTGTGGTGCCAGGATGCAAAGGTGATCACCGTTCATTGTACACCTAACATCGAGTACATGACTGTGAAATGCAAACTGTTTTATCTGCGACGGGAGTTGGCGACTGTCTTGATTGTGGCAGTCTATGTTGCTCCAAGTGCTAATGTGAGAGAGGCTATGAGTGACTTGTATCATAACATCAGTTCGCTGCAGACAGCTCACCCAGATACTTTTATCATCATTGTGGGTGATTTTAACCAGGCAAGCCTCAAGTCTGTCTTACCAAAGT
Source organism: Pholidichthys leucotaenia (assembly GCA_020510985.1). Classification (NCBI taxonomy): domain Eukaryota; kingdom Metazoa; phylum Chordata; class Actinopteri; order Cichliformes; family Pholidichthyidae; genus Pholidichthys; species Pholidichthys leucotaenia. Next base: position 45,333,340 of record CM035846.1, on the reverse strand, counting down.
TCCATCAGCATGTGAATTGTGCTACTAGGGGCAAAAATACACAAGCTCATGTGTATACAAACAGGAACTGCTACAGAGCAGCCGGCCTCCCCCACATTGGAAACTCTGATCACCTAGCTGTCATGCTTGTACCTGCATACAAGCCAGTGGTGAAACAAATGAAACCTGTTGTTAAATTAAATGAATCACACAAATTAAACTGGTGTTGGGCAAATTACTAAAAAATAGTAACTAATTACAGTTACTGATTACTTCTTTTCAAAAGTAACTGAGTTAGAATGGAATAGGCTTTATTGTCATTGTACAGTTCTACAGTGCAACGAAATTGTGCGTGCTCCACCAGGCTACTGTGCAAAAAAGTAAGACAGAAGGATTTGATAAAAATCCTATACATGATTAAACATATGTCTGAAATGAAAATAAAATAGCGTACAGGTGTATACACAAATATGGTAGTGTCTTCACAGATGGAACTATGTACATAAGAGTGTGGAGTGCAGAAACACACAACTGAATAAAATGGCCCAAGGGTTATGGAAGATATACACACAAATGGTAGTGGTTTCACGGATGGGTCAATGTACATGAGAGTGTGGAGTGCAAAGACAGGTGTGTTAATATGACAATTAAAAAGGTCCTCAGTTCTGTGCATGTGAGTGTTCGGAGGGAGGGAGTGGGGCCTCTGACTGTTTGCAGTCCGGATGGCCCAGGGGAATAAACTGTAAGTCTGGAGGTGTGGGAACTGGTTGATCTGAGCAGGTCAGATAGGTGGTGGGCGGGATGTGAGGGGTCTCCTGTGATGGCCTTGATTTTTCTGAGACAGAAGGATCCGGAGATATCCTCCAGGGAGGGCAGAGGGCTGCAGATGATTTTTTGGGTGGTGTTGATGACCCACTGCACAACCTTCCTGTTTTCAGCTGTGGAGCCGACATACCACACACAGTAGGTGAGCATGCTCTCTCCTGAGCAGTGGTAGAAGGCCAGCAGCAGCTTTTGCTCTAGGTTGGTCTTCCTCAGGACACAGAAGAAGTGCAGCCGCTGCTGGGCTTTCTTCACCAGAGCCTTGGTGTTGACAGTCCAGGAGAGGTCAGAGGAGATGTGTGTGCCCAGCAACCTGGAGGTGGGGATGGTTTCCACGTGGTCACCATTTATGAAGAAGGGGGTGTGGTCCTGTCTGTTCTTCCTGAAGTCCCGTATGAGTTGTTTGGGTTTTTGGACATTCAGTTTCAAGTTGTTAGTTTTGCACCATCTCAGCAGATTCTCTCCCTCGGCCCTATGTGCCTTCTCATCTTCATCAGTGATAAGCCCAAGCAAGGTGGTATCGTCTGCGTACTTCACGATGACAGTGGTTGGGTGGGTTGGAATACAGTCAAAGGTGTACAGGGAGTACAGTAGTGGGGTTAGCATGCAGCCCTGGGGAAAGCCAGTGCTGAGAGACAGTGTGGAGGAGTGGTGGGAGCCAAGCCTCACTGTTTGTGGGCGGTTGGTGAGAAAGTTTTTTATCCAGGAGCAGGAAAGGGGGGCGGGGGTCTGGAGGAGGTGCAGTTTATTGATCAGGATGTCCGGGATAATGATGTTGAAAGCTGAGCTGTAGTCCACAAAGAGCATCCTCACATAGCTCCTTGAGTTCTCCAGGTGGCTTAGTGCTCTGTGGAGTGTGGTGGTGATGGCGTCTTCCATAGATTACCCATGGAAAGTAAAACTACTAAAAAAAGCCTGTCTACATCATAGATGAATAGATGGTGACCCGTGTAGACACATGAATCATACCCGCTGTACAATGCAGGACTATCGGGAGCAGAGTGAGACGTGAGGTACCAATTAGACCAGGGGTGGGCAAACGTTTTGACTAGTGGGCCACAATGGGTTCTAAAATTTGATAGAGGGGCCAGACCAGGAGCAGATGGATGGAGTGTTTTGGTGACTCACCTCATAGGAGAAAAAGTATATCATGGGATATGTAGAAAACGTGCTTTAATAGCAACTGAAAATGAACAAAGGCATTACAACAAAGTATCTGTCTTTGAAGCCCCATGGTACTTAGCTCTTTATTGAAAGAGCTGGGCTTTTCGGGTGGGGCTGCACGGTGGCGCAGTGGTTAGCACTGCGGCAGCACAGTTTACCCTTGGCCGGGGGATCGTGGGGATCGTGGGTTCGATCCCAGCCCCCGACCAACAGTGATCTGTGTGGAGTTTGCATGTTCTCCCCGTGTATGCGTGGGTTTACCCCGGGATTTCTCCGGTTTCCTCCCACATGCCAAAAACATGCAGGTTAGGTTAATTGGAGACTCTAAAGTGGCCCTAGGTGTGAATGTGTGTGTGAATGGTTAAGGGATAGCGCCGTATCGTGGCTGCTTCATCCATCCAGGTGGTGGATGACCCTCAATTTCCCCTCTGGGGATCAATAAAGTATACTAAATCTAAAAAAACAAAAAAAAACCCCACTGAAAATTAAATGAATGAAATACAGCTTTTTTATTACTAACAGTTACTATTTAAAAGCACTGAAAGTTCTATTATCCATCAGGATATCATCATCATCACTCTCCTCCTGATGGTCTTTATTTCAAAAACGGTAGGAGATGCAGATGCACTTGTCCTTCTTCTATTCAATGTGCGTCCCCAGTGCTAAAACTCAACAACAACCAGCACAAGGACAGAACAGAGTCACGGCGCGCCAGTATGTGGAGCGCATTATATTTGATCTGGAGCGCATTGTTTATTTTGAGAATGTACGTGCACCTGTGCACCACTTATATGCACCCCTTAACAGAAATGATGTGTAACATGTAGGGCTTATTGAACAAGTTATTTTTCAAATGCATTTTTTACATAACACAACGGAGAAACTTACTTTCAGTTTTAGTAGGAACAGTGTTGTTGGCCTCCCTTTTTAGCCAGCACATCAAAGTCTGGAGTTAGTTTTGTTGTGGCGATTCTCAGGATGGATCTGAGGTGTTGGTCTGTTAACTTGGATCTGTGGCTGGCTTTGTTGATGTTCATGACGCTGAACGACTGTTCATACACGTAGGTCGAGCCGAACAATGCCAGCATCTTCTGTGCCATCCTCCGGAGGTTTGGAAACGCGGCTTCATTAAGTGAAGCATAAAAGTCATTCAGTTTAAGAGAGCTGAACTTCTCTTTTAAGACGGGGTCAGACTGAAGGTCGATCAGTTCCAGCTGCAGCTCCTCTGGTGCTGTTTCAGGGTCTTGTGACAGTGGACAGGCCACCAACTGAAGTGACTTGTCAATTTTTTCAAAATCAGAAAACCGACGGCAGAATTCTCCGTGCAGCGCATCCAGTGACTCGCTGTATTTCTTCACTTTTGCGCCAGCCTCTTTCAGCGTGGCTAGTGTGAGAAAATGAGTGAATGACTTATTTAAAATTTGCCTGGAGAATAAAGTCAGCTTGGATTTGAAGGCTTTCACGTTTGTGTACATGTCGTGCACAAACTGATCCTTCCCCTGATCCTTAGGTCTGCTCATCTTTACAGAAGAGCTGAGGGATCAAAGAGTAAAGTGCAAATGTGGAGTAATACGCCACACCTCAACAAAGGTCATTGTATCTAGAGTGCACCATCTAGTGGGAAAACGTGAGAATTGCAGGGAAAATAAAACATTAACAAGGCTTATTAATATAATTTCTTCAAGTTCGGCGGGCCGGATTAAAAAGCTTAACGGGCCACATATGGCCCCCAGGCCGTAGTTTGCCCATGCCTGACCTAGGACGTTTGTGGCAGCCAGAGTGAGAGTGGTGGTAATCTGCTCCCAGGCATCCTCAAGGCTCTCTGGGTGGTCAAGGGCAGCAAAACGATTCGTGACCTCGATGGAGTAGCAGTGGGCAAACTGAGGGATGTAAAGCTTCTCGTTGTTTTGGGGGCGGTGGCGGGCTGGACCAGGAGGGGCATTGCAGCGGTGGTGCAGGCGGACAGTGGTGGCGAGGAGTCGATGGCCGGTCCGCCCCAGCTCAGCACTGCGGAAGACACAGCAGTCCGTGGCTGTCCTCCAGCGCCCACTGACCAAGATGTGGTCAATAGTCTTGGATGTAGTGCCGGTGTTACAATACCTGGTGGTGCGGTGGATTTGACATTGCTGGAATCAGGTGCCCATGATTTTCAGATTGTGCGTGGCACACACCTCCAGCATGCGGTCACCATTGTCATTGGTGATGTCAGACGGGAAGGGTCCGATGATGTGTTCCAAGCCGCTCCTGTCGGGGCCCACCGTGGCGTTCATGTCCCCTAGGATAATGGTGATGTTGTGGCGGGAGATGCAATGTAGCTCGTCGTGCAGCTGTGTTTAGAATGCATCCTTGGCTTTGTCATTGGCGACATTCGTGGGGGAGTAGACCACGAAGATGGAAAGGTAGCCAAAAGAGTCGCAGGCGAGTATAGAGCAAGTGGGGACCCAGCGGCTTCCAGGTGGTGAGGGAAGACACATACCATCGATGGATGGCAATGGCCACGCCTTGGGTACGGTGGTTGTCGTTGCTGCTCCATATGATCTTGTATTCTCCCACTGTTGTCTCATCGTCCTGTGTTCACCTAACTTCCTGGAGACTGGCAATGGGGACATTGAGTCAGGTGAGGTCAGAGGCAAGAAGCTGAGGGTAGCTGGGTTTGTTTAGGGTAGGATGTTCCAGGTGGCGATGCGAATGGGATTTCTGATGATGCCGATGGATGGCGGCTGTACTGGTGGGGATCAGGAGAACCCTTCCTTTGCAGGTCTGCGGGAGCACCGTCATTACACCTGCCAGCGTGCCACCGAGGATGAGGTTGATGCCGAGCCCGTGAGGGCCCAGCTTTAGTGTGACTGGCGTTCGTAGCGGTGGGTTTTTTTGGGACAGAGCCGCTAACCCTGCCCCAACCCTCCTCACTTTTTCATTTAAGCTTGGGACTGGCAATGGTGGCGTTAACAGCCCTGAGACATAATACCATCCATGAGTTTAATTGAAAACCAAAAAATTGAATGCTTATGACACTAAAATCCTATTTGCATAATAATTAGGAACACGTTGTATACGTATATATATGATATCTCACAAAAATGAGTATACCCCTCACATTTTTGTAAATATTTTATCTTTTCATGGGACAACACTGAAGATATGACACTTTGATACAATGTAAAGTAGTCAGTGTACAGCTTGTACAACAGTGTAAATTTGCCGTCCCCTCAAAATAACACACAGCCATTAATGTCTAAGCCGCTGGCAACAAAAGTGAGTACACCCCTAAGTGAAAATGTCCAAATTGTGCCCAATTAGCTATTCTCCCTTCCCGGTGTCGTGACTCATTAGTGTTACAAGGTCTCAGGTGTGAATGGGGAGCAGGTGTGTTAAATTTGGTGTTATCGCTCTTGCATCTCTCATACTAGTTACTGGAAGTTCAACATGGCACCTCATGGCAAAGAACTCTCTGAGGATCTGAAAAAAATAGTTGCTTTACATAAAGATGGCCTAGACTATAAGAAGATTGCCAACACCCTGAAACTGAGCTGCAGCACGGTAGCCGAGACCATACAGCGGTTTAGCAGGACAGGTTCCAGTCAGAACAGGCCTCACCATAGTCGACCAAAGAAGTTGAGTGCATGGGCTCAGTGTCATATCCAGAGGCTGTCTTTTGAAAATCGACGTATGAGTGCTGCCAGCACTGCTGCAGAGGTTGAAGGGGTGGGGGGTGGGTGTCAGCCTGTCAGTGCTCAGACCATATG